>JAOBRH010250004.1:0-11652 GCA_027575125.1 Umimayanthus parasiticus | reverse complement strand
ATTCTCGCCACCGCGACGGTCACCGGCACGATCGCCGGCGGCGCGGGCGCGGACACGATCAGCGCGACGGGCGCGACCATCGGCAGCACGATCAGCCTCGGCGCGGGCGAGAACCTGCTCAGCCTCGCCAGCACGAATGTCGGCACCGTCACCGGCGGCGCGGCGAACGACACGCTGGCGTTCACGGCGGGCGTGTCGACGCTTTCGGGCACGCTGGCGAACTTCGAGGACGTCGAGATCGCCAGCGGCGCGACGGCCATGCTGCGCGGCGGCGCGAGCAGCGCGTCCCTGGCCGGCGATCTGACGCTTTCGGGCGCGCTGAACCTTCAGGATGGCGCGATGGCGACGCTCGCCGTGACTGGTGACTTCACCGGCGGCGGCATCCTGCACGTCGACGCCAACTTCGCATCGCAGACATCGGACAGGATCACCATAGGCGGGGACGTCAGCGGCGTCACCAACATTTTCGTCAACACGCTTGGCGGGCTCAGCACCAACGCGGTGACACTGGTGCAGTTCGCCGTCGGCAGCACCTTCTCTGCGACCAATTTCCAGCTCGACCCGGAAATGGTCGGCTTCGAGCTGGAGCTTTCGGGCACCACGCTCTCGCTCGCCGAGCAGATCTACGCGCAGGGATGCGCCGAAACCAGCACGGGCAGCGGCGTGTTCGAGTGCGGCGGAGCGCTGAGCAGCACCCAGACGCTGAGCACCGTCAGCAGCACCGAACTGGAGGTCAAGACCGACAGGGTGATGACGGCGAACGTCGCATCCGGCAAGGCCTTCATTCTGACGAGCAGCGCCGGGATCACCTTCGATCAGTTTGGTCCGGGCACCATCAGCGGACGCGACGGGGGCATCTTCGCAACCAATACGGATACGGGGTCGATCAATATTCATGCGCGCGGGAGCGTCACCGGCGTAGGCGGCAATGACAATATCGACAAAGCGGCCGCGATAGCGGCGACGAACACGGGGACGCAAACCGGCGACATCACCATCACGGCGGCGGATGTGACGGGCTTTCGGGGTCCTGGGGTCATGGCGGTGAACAGGGGCACTGGTTCCGTGCGCATCCACGTGGTGGGAAGCGTCACCCAGTACGGACAGCAGGACTACCCGATCGAGGATCAGTCGGCGGCCGCGATCTACGCAAGGACCGAAGCGTCCGGGAGCGACCTGTCCATCTCAATCGTTCGCAAGGCAGGCGCGCCCGCCGATTCTCCCTCGATCACCATGTCTCCCAAAACATCATCGGGCGCGTTCAGCAGATTAGACAGAGCAATCAGTACGGAGCATTACGGCTCCGGATCCCTCACCATCTCGGTTGAGGGAGAGATTCGCGGCGCCGTTGTCGGAGTCGCTGTAACGGGGTCGTCGTCGGAGAGCATCGCCATCAATGTCCCCGGCGGGATCGTCGCCAGCAAAGCGGGCATCAGAATCACATCCAACCCCGGCGCGGGCAGGCTGCTCGACGGCGCCGTGACCATCTCGGCAGGCGATTTGCGGGCGCTTAACCGCGGAAAGTTCGAGCGCGCAGGCGCCAACAGCGCCGTGACGGTGCAAACGAGCGGCACCATCGACATCACCTTGACGGGGCATGTCGACAGGACCGATGGCGCCTTTGGCGAGAAGCCCGAAGCATTGGATATCAAGTCGACCCTGGGCAAGGCGGTCACGATCACGCTTGAAAGCGGGGCAGAGATCGACGCGGCCGGGGGCTTCGCGGTCATCGAAAAGGACGGCGACGCCGCCATCACCGTCAACACCGGCGCCTGGCTGCAGGGCTTCATTGACCTCGGGAAAGGCGATGACAGCGTGACCGTCTCGGGCGGCGAAATTTCCCAAGCGTCGATGGACGGCGGCGTGGGCACGGACACGCTGAGCGTGACCGGCGGGACCGCCTCCATCACCTCGGTTAACAACGTCGAGTCCGCGTCGGTTTCCGGCGGCTCGCTCAAGGTCGACTCCATGACCGTTCCGACCCTCACGATCGAGAGCGGCGGCACCTTCAAGACCGCCGGAACAGTCACCGCCACCACGCTGAATCTCCGCGGCAGGCTTGACATGGCCGATGGCGCGAACTTCACGACGTTCAACGCGACCACCATCAATGCCGGCGGCACATTCGTCGTCGATGTGGACTTCGCCGGGCAAAAAGCCGACAAAGGGTTCCTGACCGCTAACGGCTCCATCAACTCCAGCTCCACCAGCAAGATCACCATCGACGCGGTGCGCGTCGGCGACGTCTCGCCGAACGAGGTGGTGGTGTTCGACCGGGCTCAGACCGCAGTCCTCACGTCCGGAGCTTTCCAGCTCGCCGCGGGCAGCCCGTACACCCTTCGCGTCGACCAAGGCCAAGGGAAGGTCTATCTCAGCATCAACGCGACCGGCGCCTGCACCGGAACGACCGACGTCGTCTGCACCGGCATCATCTTCAGCGAGCAATCGTTCACCGCAGGCTCGACCACGAACCTGAACGTCAGCCTGCAGGGGGCCGAGATCACCGCAACCTCCGCTAACGCGTCCGCACTCAAGATGATCGCGCCGGAAGGCGGCACGGGCCGGATTTCGCTCGTCCAGAGCAGCGTCAACGCCAAGTCCATCATCGGCAGCACCTACGGCATCTACGCGAAGGACGAAGGCAGCGGCGGCGTGAACATCAACGTGGTGGGCGAGGTCAAGGCCAGCGGAGTCGCGGCAGTCTACGTCTCCGACCGTAGCCCCGGAAACGTCGTGATCAACGCCGCCGGCGGCGCCGAGGGCGGGGACAGCGGCGTGGAGGTCACCGGCACCGGCACCGGCACCGTGTCGATTCAAACCGGGGGCGTCGTCAGGGGCGACGGCGCCAACGCCGCAGACGCGGGGATCCGCGTTTTAAGAGCGGACTCGTCGGCCGGCGCCACCACCGTCACAGCCGCCTCGGTCAGCGGCGCCTCGCACGGAATCTACGTGAAGACCGAAAACGACGGCGGCATTGTCAGCATCGCGGTGTCGGGCCGCGTCCAAAGTACCGGCTCCGGCCGAGCCGCGATCCGGGCGGAGGGCGGCAGCACTCAGACTGTGACGCTTCTGAGCGGCGCGGATGTCGGCACCGACTCCTCGGCCAAGGCGATCGAGCTCATCGGCGACGGCGCGGCCAGGCGCAAGACGGTCAGTATCCGCAGCGGAGCGACGCTCAGGGGCGCCGTCAGCTTTGCGGCGTCGGCGAACGACCTGCGCCTCGAGGGCGGCAGGGTTGTCGACGGATCGGTCACCATGGGCGCCGGCGCCGACACGATCACGCTCTCGGGCGGACGCTTCGACGGACAGATCCACGGCGGCGGCGGGCAGGACAGAATCAACGTCGAATCCGGCACGACGCAGATAAACGTGCGGACGCAGAGCGTCGAGGGCATCTTCGTCTCGCAGAACGCCACGCTGCAGCTCGTCAGCGGAACGGCGGGCGCGGGCGATCAGTCGCTGACGCTGTTCGGCGGCGTCACCAACCTTTCGCTGGACGGCACGCTGAGCCTGACCGACAGGGTGACCGGATCGCCGTTTGGGCTTTCGGGTTTGCGGGTGTCGACGACGCGGGGCGGGACCATCGCCATCGACACGAACTTCGAGACCCAGCAATCGGACTTCCTCGTTCTCACCGCCGGGCAGATCGCCGCGGGACGCGTGATCACGATCGACGTCAACACGCTCAGCACTTCGTTCGAGCGCGGGCGCACCTCCCAATTTCTGCAGGCAAGCGGGTTCGCGGAGGGCCAGATCGTGCTCAGCGACGCCGCGAAATCGAACATGTCGCTGCAAAGAACCAGCCGCGACGGCAGCGTATTCCGCTACTTTCTGTCGCAGTCCACGCCGTTCGGCAACTGCGCCACGGACACCATTGGCGGCCACACCGTCGTCACATGCGAGAACGTCAGGTTCAACAGCACGCAAACCGCGAGCGCGAACGGCACCGGCAACGTCAGCGTCACCATAGGCTCCAACGCCTACGGGACCGTCGCCTCGGGCGATTTCTTCGAATTGCGGCAGACCGGCGGCGCGGGCGGCATCCTCCTGATCCAGTCCTCCGCCGCCGAGTCCTTCGAGGCTAGCGACGGGCGCGGGATCGAAGCAGCGAACACGGGCGGCGGCGCCGTGACGCTCTCGATGGTCGGCGCGGTGCGGGCCTCGGGCGACGGGATCTACGTGAGCAATGACAGCCAGGGCGGCCCCGTCTCGATCACCGCGGGGTCGGTGTCCGGCGGTGCGTCCGGCATACGCGTCCAGCAGATCGGCAGCGCCGACGTGACCGTCAGCGTCAGCGGCCGCGTCGTGGGCGGCACCGGCAGAAATCACAGCGCCATCGTCGTCAACGCCGCCGCCGCCGGCAGCGTGGTCATCAACGTCAACTCCGGCGCAACGGTCGGCCGGACGGACGGATCCGGCGCGGCGATCTCCAACGGGGCCGGCAACGCCGCAGTGACGGTGAAAGGCACCGTGCTCGGCGATGTCTCGCTTGGCGCGGGCAACGACACACTGACCATCAGCGGCGGAATGCTCGGCGGGGCCGCGGAGCTTGACGGCGGCGCCGGGACCGACACGCTGACATTCAACAGCTCCGCCACCGCCGCCGCGATCAGCGGATGGGAGACCGTCGCGATCGGCTCGATGGCGGTTGCGACCGTCGGCGGCGATTTCGAGGCGACCACGCTCGCCCTGACCGGGGGGGCGACGGCGAGCGACAGTTCGGGAACGCTGAATGTGAGCGATGGCGCGGGGGGCGCATTCAACGTCGCGAACATCACCGGCAACGGCGTGATCGCGCTCGATGTGGGCTTCGCGGATTCGAGCTCGACCGACGACCTCGTGATCAGCGGCGATGTGACGGGCACGGTCACGCTCAAGGTGAATCTGGTCGGCGACCTCGGCCAGTCGGCCCGCATTGCGCAGCGCGCCGGTGGGGCGGCCATCACCGGAACCTTCGTTGTCGGCGGCGGCTTCACCTTGGAGGAAAGCGGCGGCGTCTACACGCTCACCTATCCGGTGAACACCGAGGGCTGTGTTCTCGACACCGCCAACACCAGCCTCATCAGCAGCGTGTACACCTGCAGCGGGCTGATCCTGACCGGACAGACCCTCAGCGCCACGACGAACAACGGCAGTGTATTGGTCAACTTCGACGGAGCGATCGTCGTGCCGGAAACGGCGACGGGCGACGCTGCGGACGCGCTGATCATTGGCAGCAACACCGCAGTGAATGCATCGGCAAGAAAGACCCTCACGCAGGTGGCGAACGGCTTCGGAATCACCGGGCAGCGCCACGGCGTCAGCACCGGCGACAATGCGCGGCACGTCTCGATCAACGTGACCGGCACGGTGACCGGCCGCACCGGAATCGGCATCCTGGTGAACAGGAATGCGATATCCGCAGGCGACGTTGAAATCACCGCAGCCGACGTCGTCGGCAGCCTGACCGGAATAGAGGTGGTCAACACCACCGGCAACTCCAAGATCACCACAGTCGTGGCCCGGAACGTCACAGGCAGGGGAACGGGCGCTCAGATGGCGGGCATCGTCCTGAAGAGCCCGGGCAGCGCATCGAGCGATTCCATCGTCAACATCTCCGCCGCGAATGTGGAGGGCGCGAATCACGGCATCCTGGTGAGCGGAATGATCAGCGAACGAGCCAGCGTCACGGTTCCGGGCAAAGTGACCGGCAAGGCCGGAGACGGCATCCGCATGACCCGGACCAGGCGCGGCCGAACAGATTTTGCGCTCGGGGAGGTCTCGGGCTCCGGGACGGGCGTCAATTTCACGCTCGAAGGCGCCGGCGGCGATTTATCGCTCACGGCCACGGGCACGGTGTCCGGCGCAACCGGGGACGGGATCAAAATCTACAACAAGAATGTGGGCGGCGGCTCAACCGTCTCCCTGTCGGTGGCCGATGTCCGCGGCGGCGCGTCGGGCATCGATTTCAAGCAGCTCTCCTCCACCCTGACACTCACCATCTCGGCGGATTCGATCGAGGCGGGCTCCGTGTCCGGCTCCGCAACGGAGACGGCGGGAATCAAGGTGGAAGGAACCGGCAACACCAACAACTCCGTCACCGCCACGGCGAGAAGCGTCCGCAGCCATGGCGACGGGATCCTGGTGACGGGCCAGTTCACCGGCGGCATCAACATCCGGGCAACCGAAAGCGTGCGGATCATCGGCACCGGCACCGGATCGGCGGCGGGCACCGGCATCAAGACGGAGGCCGATGCGCGAACCGTTGTGCATGCGGGCACCGGCTCGGGGGCCACGTTCCGGGGCGGCGAAGTCTACGGCCGCGCGCACGGCATCTACATCAACAAAACCGGAGCGAACCCCAACCGGGATACCATCGTGAATGCGGGGTCGGTCACCGGCCTTGGGGGCGACGGCATCCGCGTAAAGTCCGACAGCAGCAACGCCCCGGTCGGAGTGACGACGACGGGCAGCGTGCGCGGCAGCGCAGGCGACGGCATCTACGTCAACGCTAGCCATATTAGCGGCGCAAATGTCTCCATCGTCGCCTCCGGGAGCGTCTCGGGCACGCAGCGGGGAATCAATGTGCGCGGCGGATCCTTTACTAACACAACCACCAACATCACGGTGAGCGGCAGGGTGATCGGCGGCGCCGGCGCCGCGATCCAAGTGGCCGGACTTCCGGCCAACATCACTCTCAACAGCGGCGCATCCGTGGGCCAGCTGCGCGGGGGCGCGATCAAGACAGATTTCGGCACAGGAAACGTTAGCAGAGCAGGCACCGTCACGGTCAACTCCGGGGCGGAGATTTTGGGCAGCGTCACCTTCAACACCGGCAGGAACGACACGCTGAACGTCCATGGCGGATTGGTCCGCGGCTCCGCGCTTCTCGGCGGCGGCGATGACCGGCTGAACATCAGCGGCGGCGGGCGCGCCGTCGGCACCGTCTTCGGCGGCACTGGAAACAACGACATCACCGTCTCCGGGATCGGGGGTTCGATCAACGCCGCGCCCGGCTTCAGAAACCTCACCATCAACACGGGCGCCACGCTCAGGCTTGCGGGGGCGCACACCTTCGCCGGCGCCATCAGCCTGAACGAGGGCACGCTGGACCTTTCGCGCGACGGCGAGATATCCGTGATCAATGCGCAAAGCCTGAGCAACTCGTCCGGCGCGACGCTCATCGTGGACGCGAACTTCGCGCAGAGGACAGCCGACAGGCTGAACAACCTCAATAATCCGAACCGGCTGGTCATCGACGTCAACGTGATCGCGGAGGGGAGCGGCAACGAGGTCGAGATCATCAGGCTGAGCAGTTCCACCGCCTCGCCCGAATTTGTGATCACGAGCAGCAAGGCGTCATTCTTCTCGATTCGGCAGTCCGGCACCTCGATCCTGCTGCGGCAGGACGCGATTGCCGGCACCTGCGAAGAGACGTTCATCGGGAGCGGCATCTTCGGGTGCACCGGAGAGCTGGGCGCGCAGGCGCCGTTTGTCGCCGCGGGAACGAAGCTCGACTTCAGGCTCAACGACGCGAATGTGAACGCCCCGAGCGCAAGCGGGCTCACACTGGTCCAGTCCGGGGCGGGCGGCATCGTCCTGACGCAGTCGGCGAATGGCGGCGACATCCAGTCGTCGGGCGGCTCGGCGATCGCCGTCACGAACACCGGCGGCGGCGACGTAAGCCTCACCGTGACGGGGCGGGTGATCTCATTGGCCGGGGTGTCGCAGGCGGGCATCCGCGTGAGCAACGACGCCAACAGCGGCGCCGTCACGATCTCGGCCGGGGGCGTGATCAGCTCGGAGGGCCGGGCGGTCGACGTCATCTCCACCGGAACGGGCGGCATCTCGATCACGACCTCCGGAGCGGTCAGCGGCGACGTCGGCGCCATTTCCGCGATCTCCAGCGGAACGGGCGACGTGGCGGTCCTCGCGCGGGGAACCTTGGCGGCGACGAGCGGCACCGGGATCTACGCGCGCGCGGGGGCCGGCTCGGACGTGACGATCACGGCGGCCGAATTGAACGACATCGGGCAGGTCGGCATTCACGTCAAGAAGACGGGGGCCGGCGACGTGTCGATCAAATTGGGCGCCCCGAATGTCGCGGGATCGAGCACTGTGGACCGCTCCGCCATCGTCGTCGAAGCCGGAACCGGCGCCGGCGGCGTCACCGTCGATGCGAGCAATGTCAACGCCACCCAAAACAGCACAACTGGCCATGGCATCGACATCACCACCAGCGGAAGCGGCGACGTCAGAGTCATTGCCCATGATATGAAGTCGGTGCGCGGCGCGGCCGTCAATGTGGCGGACAGCGGCAGCGGAACGATCAACATCGCGCTGAGCGGAACGGTCACGGGCGGGAGTTCGGGCGTCTACGTCAGCTCGCCCAACGATGTCGAGATCACGTCGACTGGCACGGTGAGCGGCGCGCGGGGGATCTACGCCAAGGCCACGGGGGCGATCACCCTCAATGTGGCGTCCGCGACGGGGACAGTGAACGCCATTCGGGTGGACGCCCTCGGCACGGCGACAGTCTCCGTCAGCGCGACCGGCGCGGTGACGGCGACCGGCCAGTACGAAGCGGGCATCCGCGTGGCCGGGACAAGCGCAAGTGCCGTCACCGTCACGGCGGCAAACGTCTCGGCTGCAGGTTCGGGCATCCAAGTCTCGGCCGGAGGCGACATCTCCATCGCCGCGACGGGGACGGTGCAGGCGAACGGTGGCAATGCAATCTACTCCAACATGAGGGGAGCGGGGACATCGCGGTTAACGGTTTCGGGATCCGTTTCGACCAACAGCACGGTCAACGCCGCCATCAATATGGGCGTGTTTGTCGCCACCAACGCCAACCCCAGCGCCTTCCGCCCGACGATCATTACGCTTGACAGCGGCGCCAATGTCAGCGGCGCCCAGGCAATCAAAGTCAGCCTCCACGCCAACGCCGCCGTGACGTTGAACAGCGGGGCGACGATCTCGGGGAAAATCGAGACGGCCAGCGGCGCCGACACGGTGACGGTCGCGGGCGGATCCGCCGCGTCGGAAATCGATCTCGGCGCGGGCAACGACACCTTGGCGGTGACTGGCGGAACCGTCACCGGGACTCTCACCGGCGGCGGCGGCACCGACACGCTTCGCGTCGCGGGCGGAACCATCAGCGGCGCCATCTCGGAGTGGGAGACGGTCACGGTGGAGAGCGGCGGACAGGCATACATCCTCGGCAGCGCAACCGCGACGACGCTCTCCGTCCAGGGAACGCTGAACATGAGCGACAGCGCGATCGGCCGTTTTGCCAGCTCCGGCAACTTCGTCGGCGGCGGGGTGGTCGTTATCGACGCGAACTTCACCAGCAACACGGCCGACAGTCTGCAGATCGGCGGAAACGTCACCGGCGCGGCGACCCGGATCTCCCTGGTCGGCACCGGAATCACAGACGGCACCGCCATCGAGATCATCAACGTGACCGGGCAGGCCAACGCCAATGCGTTCGTCCTCTCCGCCACGGATAGCCTGGAGTACAACCTGACCTTCGCGAACAGCAAGTTCTCGCTGGTCGGCAAGCCCGAGGGCAGCTGCACGCTGTCAAGCGGCGTCTACACCTGCACCGGGCCGTTCCGCACTTCGCGGACATTCTCCTCCAGCACCACGCCGGTGCGCGTGGTCATGGACCAGTCCGTCTCGGTGAGAATCCCCCAGACGGCCCCAGCCCCCGGACATGGGGTTGAACTCCAGACGTCCGGCGCCAACAACGACATCACCTTAACGCAGTCGGGGGCCGCCGGCCTAATCAACGCCAGCGCAACCGGCGTGCGCGCGGTGGCCGACGGGGCCAACGTCAGCATCAATACCCAAGGCAGGGTGACCGGACGCGGAGGCGATGGAATCTTCGCGGAATCGAATCTCACAAACTCGGGCGCCATCACGGTGCGGGCGTCGGGCGCGGTCGTCGGCAGCGGCGCCAACAGCCACGGCATCCACGCGAAGCTGGGCAGTTCCAGCGGCGGCAGGCTGGTTCAGATTGCGGCGGTGGACGTTCAGGGCGCAAAGCACGGAATATACGCGGAAGTCAGCAGTGGCGGCCGGGCGGAGATCGCGGTCTCCGGGTCGGTTTCGGGCGGAGCGAGCGGCCACGGAATCTATGTGAAGTCGGGCAACAGCGACGCGCACACGATCACGCTTGAGAGCGGGGCGCGGGTTTCCGGGGGAGGCAAGGCGATCGACGCGAGCAGCGGAAGCGCCATGCTGCGCGCCACGAATGCGACGATTTCGGGCGACATCTCCCTGGGCACCGCCCAGGTCAATCTGGTCGGCACCAGGGTTCTGGGCGGCCTGACGACAGGCAGCGGCACCAATACGGTCTCCATCAGCGGCGGATCCGTCTCCGGCAACCTCACGCTCAGTTCCAGCGGCGACACGCTGACCATCAACGACGTGGCGGTGACCGGCAATGTCGCGCTCGGCGACGGCAACGATACGGTGGTCCTCAACGGCGCCAGAATCACCGGCAACCTCGATCTCGGCGGCGGCGTCGACAGGATCACCTTCGGGCCGGGCCATTCGGAGGTTACGGGCAATTTGGACGGCGAAGACACCGGCGACGATCAGCGCATCCTGATCGAAAGCGGCGCAGTCGTGCACTTCGGCAATGGGCGGACCGTCGGCAGCAACGGCTTTGTGGAGATCAAGGCCGGCGCGATCGCGATCCTGGACAATCTCGGCAGGCGGGCGCGTAACATTGACCGGCTGGACATTGAGGGAACCCTGAACACGGCCGATGGCACTTCGGGCGACAACAACAGTTCGAGCCCCCTCACCGGGTTCAACGTCGTTTTGAGGCTGGCGACGCATGCCGAGATGCCCGGAAGCTGGGTACTCGACGTCAACTTCGCCAATGGCGTCGCCGACCAGATCAACAGCACTAACCTTTCCGCTAATTGGGCCGGCCCGCTGACGATCGAGCCGGTGATCATCGCCGAGCAGCAGGGAGGCGCAAGCGCCATCGATCTGAGCAGTCTCGATCGCGCCGATGTCGGCGCCCCGTCGGCCTTCAGCGTCTACAGGCAGGGATCCCTCTATTATGTCCGGCAGGACATGGCGACCGGCGCCTGCACCAGCGCGGGCAGCGGGGCGTACACCTGCGCCGGCCTTATCCACCAGACGCAGACGCTCAGCGCCGTGGACGAGGCGCTTGAGGTCACCCTCAACAGGGTCGGCGTCGTGCACGCGCTGAAGGACACGTACAATGGCCTGATGCTGTCGCAGAGCGGTGCGGGCGGCATTGCGCTGACGCAATCGGCCACCGGCGGGCGGATCGCCGCGGCCGGGCACGCGATCCACGCCAGCAACGCGGGCGCGGGCAGCGTCAGCATCGTCGTCACGGGCAGCGTCATCGGCGGCTTGACCGGTCGGGTGGTCGATGCCGACGGGATCACCGCGCTCGACAGCGCGGATGGGCAAGGCGTCTACATCTCCGCCGCCGCCGTCAGCGGAATCCGGCACGGAATCGTCGCCACCGCCGCGGGAAGCGGCGGCGCGCACGTCAAGACCACCGGCAACGTCGCCGGCAAGCTCGGGACCGCGGCCTTGATCGACGGCGGCAGCGGCGGCGCCACGGCGACGATCGGCGGGTCGGTGGCCGGCGGAAAGGACGGCATCCGCGCGACGGCCGCGGGC
>JAOBRH010248893.1:0-11655 GCA_027575125.1 Umimayanthus parasiticus | reverse complement strand
CAATAATGGGCCTAATATAGACCCCTGTGGCACTCCACAGGTGATAGGTGTCAGAGTAGAAGCGCAATTGTTAAAATAGACAAATTGAAATCTGTTAGAAAGATAAATAGTCTGAGAACCATGAGTGCAAGGGGCCGTGAATACCAAACAAAGCCAATTTATGAAGGAGTTTGCGATGGGGAACGGAATGAAATGCCTTACTAAAGTCCAGATAGATACCATCTATTTCTTTAACAGCGTTAAGAGAGGCACCTAACTCGTAATAGCTGGGTAACACAGGATCTGTCTTTCACGGAACCATCGGGTAAACGTTCGGTAGCGTTCGCAGAGCTTGCTCACTGGGGACAGTGGTGAAATTGTGTGATAATTTGCAATGAGTGCTTCATCTCCTTTCTTGAACACTGGGGTGATTATGCAGTTTTCCAGTCCAAGGGCAGCTTGCCAAGGTGCAACGAATAATTGAAGAGCATACACAGCGAGGGTGCAAGCTCGTTCGCAACGCATTCTTTCAGAATCACAGGATGAAAGTTGTCGGGAACTGGTGACTTGGTTGGGTTTAGGCTTTGGAGCGCAGAGAGGACATCCTAGTGAGATAGTACGATCGAAGTTGTGGAGTTCTCGGTGAACGGAGAAGACGGTAGCCCAATGGGTAGGTACGTGTTGTAATTTTAATTCTTTTAAAAAAAAACAGACGAGAAATAATTGTTGAAAGCTTCAGCTTTGGCTCCGGCACTGGAGAAATAAGTGCCGTTGTATTCCACGGTATCTGGTATCTGGTACTGACTGATGAACGTTTTGTTAAGCCTCAGATGACCAAGCTATTTACTGTAACAAGTTAACCTAAGGGGGGGATCATTTGGACCCCCCCCCCCCATAGATTTTCCAAATGGTTGCACATAAAAGATCAAGCTTTGGCATGCAAGTAGCTTTGGGTTGGCTACTTACTTTCCATAACAACAATCAAGTTTTAATTGAGAACTGTTGCTATATACGTTTCACAACATGTCCGCCATTTTGGCCGCCATCTTGGATTTTTCAAAAATTTTATTTTATGCAAAATTGCAGCAACTTTTACTACTGACATTAGTAGAAAACATGTGTTTTCAGCCTCAAATAGGAATATAGTTGAGAATAGAGTCTAAGAGAACAAATTAGAACAAATTTTCCCCAAAATTTACAGTTTTCTATTTCGAACTCTAATTTGAATAATTAATTACGCATAAATTATAAATGATGACGTCATCCAATTAACGTCAAAAAATGCAGTCATTATCAGACTACTGGTACTGATAGTTTCATTTTGATAGCTTGAAAGCTTCAAATTTCAGTTCGGAAAAACCTATGGGGGTCCATTTGACCCCCCTGGACGTTCGAGGGTTAACCTAGCTGTTAAAATAAACCTAAGGGCGAATAACCTGGAGAGGTTTTTTTGACAAAAAATGATCTTTTGGACTAATTAAATGAAAGCGTTATATTCTAATGAACAATTAGATGACAATATATCCCATTTTACTAATGCAAATTTGTGCTTGTTGCAGGTTTACAAGTGGCAATTAATTTAATTATTGAGACAAAGTGTGACCGAAGTTTTGCTCCACTGAAATTCGGATCGAGCACAAACTTTCATTGCAGCAAATTTTACTGAAATTAGTTATTGTATGAAATTAGTTATTATTATAGTCATTGGTTGCCTAATTCAAGTATACAACGTGTGTACTAAATTCCAATTGTTATATCAATGGCAGACACAGAACCGTCGTAGATGAGGTTTCTTTTGAGCGATACACTTGGGTTGATCGCCGTAGGAATTGATTCGACTAAATGAGCTGTAGATGTCATATTCGCCCACATAGTTTATCCTGAACATTGTCTCATAAATCCCTCCTCCAGAGCTGATCTTGAACTGGATCTGATAAATACACTCAATTTCTTTATTCAAATGTAATATTTCTTTGCTTGGCATTCTTTGTTCTGCTTGTAGGATTTTGTGGAGTTCTAGTTTTCTACAAAGTGGCACAACCTCAGGGTCTGAAGTAAGTTTTCTGTTTATGTACTGCACAGCGGACTTTGCTCCGTTCTTAACGTGCGTGTGAGAGACGCTGACCGAGCGCCATATATATTAAACACGGACAGTAGAGTTCTGGTATGCCTGCTTGTGCGCATGTGCGACTACGAGGGAGCCGTTTGAAAAGAGATGAACCGTGCGATTGGTTCCAAGTGGGCGGATGGTCGTTGAAAGATGACAAATGTAAAAATGTCGCGTGAAAGTCAAGATGCGAGGTGATGATTCCTGTGTTCTGTTTAAAGTTTTCAAACTTGTCTGCGTATCGTTCTTTGAACCAAGACGGTAAGGTAACAGACATCATTGGTAGTCTTTCTTCCAGTTTTCCTTGTAGCTTACCCCGTATTTCACCAAACCTGGCTCCGTGGTCTCCCATCATTATAAACATTGTTTCATTTAGAAGGTTCTCCTCCTTCAGAGACCTCAAGTACTTGACAATTTCCTTGTCTTCTATACTCAAAAGAGTTAGCTCTCTGTGGCAAAGATCTGAGAGATGAACAACACCAAACTTTCTCCTTCCTGTGTAAGCTTTCATGAAGCTCTTGAGGTAGTTTAAATGGACAGTCACTTGAGGTTCCGAGTTAATGCACAGACCTCCAACTCGGTGCTGCCAGAATGCTCTGCCAAAGTGATCCGCCGGAGGATTTTTGAACCCGTACATCCGCAGATGGAAACCGCCTTAAAAAAAGAATGAGAACTTGAGAAGTGTTCCAAACACAACAGGAATGTAAACCGAGGGAATTGCTGTACGGCCCCTTAGCCCTCTTCAAGTAATTCGCGAGGCTCAGAAGGCCTGGAATTGACATAAGCCTCGAGCTTCATTGATAAACCCCCATCTCTAAACTAACAAACTCACGGAATATAGCAAAATAGAATGTCTAAAGGGACATTGGTTTGATTGCTAAAGCCTATCAAAAAGCTTGGTCACAAGTACCGTAATGATTCTTAGTCTCTCTGACATGTTACAGTAGATCCCTTTCCCTTTAACGCGCTACGTTTATTCAGCATGTACCTGGTCTTCTCTTTATAAGTATTGTTGAAACACTCCGAGTTAAACCCATTTGCTTAAACCAGAAAGTAATCAGTCTGTATAAGAAAGTGAACCCAACTATGGGTTAAAACGTTTAAACCCGCCTTTGAACAACCGGGGTATTGGGGGCTAACTTAAAGAAAGTGGTACTGAAATGAATTAGCTCCCATGGCTTGAGTTGACTTTTTAAAACTATTTAATGACCTAATTAATAATGCTTTATCATAGCTCGAATCGTCCTTTTACACTGTAATATCTAGCAGAAAGAGTATCTCACCAATATACGGGTCATCTTCACCGTAGAATGTCGCAAACCCACGCTCCTTCAGATCCTTGAAGATGAACGGCCATGAATCAATCGTGCTCGAATTGGGATAACCGCGTCTTCCTTCTCCAAATAGTTTTAAGTTTTCTTCCTCAGACCGTCCTGTCAACAGCGCAGCCACATTGGGTGTTGTAGCGTCTCCTACAATAGAGAACCCCTTGAAGATCGTGGAATTCATTTCGTCTGTAAGAAAGGCGTAGGACTCGGGTAGCATACGCTGGAAATGAGCGTTGGACGTTCCGTCAAAGATGATGATCATGATATCTAGGGGCATGTCGTACTTTGTATCACCAATGGGTCGTCGTGACACGTCAGGTTTCTCCACGACGCATGCGTGAACATGCTTGTGTGTTGTACCATTTGTAAAGTGTGTTACCGCTGTCCAAAATTCTTCTTTAACGTGGACACTTGTCCTGTTTGACCTTGCTTGCGGCCATAGCGTTGTCTTGTTTCCCAATTCGATACGGAAGTCTGTCTTACGGTGAATTGGGGTAACGTCGATTCTCTCAATCTGTTTATCTGCGTCAGTAGGCAAATATGCTGGTTATAAGTCATGGCTTCTTAAGAAAACATTGCTCGCCGGTTTTTACTAAGTAATAATTCTTTAGAAAGAAACACGGTTTTGACTTTGAAGGTTTTTCGAATGCATGAAGCACATTGCACTCAAAATATTTTTAGTCCCGAGTGCATTTTGAATTTTCGTTTCAGTTTTGCTGAACATTTTTTTCTATTATATTTTCGGTGTACTAAGCAAAATTTGCAGGCCTAGGCCTGTGGGCTGTATACGCCACTGTTCCACTCTTGTTCAAAAACAACATAACATAAATAACATATTAACTTGGCATGGCATAACATAACTTAACATAACATAACATGTACATAACACTTAATATTCAACACAAAATCATACAACATAACATAGCATGACCTGACTTGACATAACATAACATAACATAACATAACATTAAACAACAAAACATAACAACTGCATTAGAAAGAGTCCTAACGAAAATAGTCTTGATCAATAGTAACTAATAGTTATGGGTTTTTGTGAACACACATGTGCACCAGATGACACTATCTTCAACCCACTCCTGTCGATGTAAACACTGTTCTGGATTAGGCAGCAGTGTAGCTCACTTTGTTTGCTATATGAATTAACTTTGTGAACACTAAACACGTACATTGAATTTGAGGTCTCCTCTACCTGCCTGTCTGTCTGTCTTTCTAACTACATGGCTATCTGTCTTTATGCCATTCTTACTTATCTGTTCTACCATTTTCTATCGTTCTCGGCATCATCCAAGATCCTAAGAACACCGTTCTCCAACTCTGTGTACACGGGTCCCGTACAGTTCATTGGAGGTCTCTTCTGTTTGTCTGTCTGTCTGTCTGTCTGTCTGTCTGTCTGTCTGTAATTTTAATTAAAAGTCATTAATTAATTAATTAATTTTTAATTAAAAGTCATTCTTACTGTTTGTCTGTCTGTCTGTCTGTCAGTAATTTTAATTAAAAGTCATTAAATAATTAATTATTAATTAATTTTTAATTAAAAGTCATTCTTACTGTATCTCATTCTGTTCTCCCATTTCATACCGTTCTTGGCATCATCCAAGATCCTAAGAACACGGTTCTCCAACTCTGTGTACACGGATCCCGTACAGTTAATTGGAGGCCTCCTCTCTGAAAATCTCAACACGTCTTTGTGAAAAGGATTCAACTTTGGCAGTTTACATCCGGAATCTGATAGTCTGTGAAAGTTCTTTAGTGGTACTGCGCATGTCAGGTTAAACAGCAGACCTTTAAATATAGTCAATTACATATAACAACATATTGCGAGTGCTAACATGAAAGTTGTAGTGCAGATAGAGCCAAGTTTCAGTTTCGTGAAAGTTGGGAGTAATTCTTCATCTTTCGACGGATGATGCCATAAATTGTTTCTCCTTTATCTATTTATTTATTTTATTAGATATATTTTCATATGAGTTTATAACATTATAAATTACAAGAGACAAATTACGAGTTACAAAAGTCAAAAACTACAAATTTAACGTTCAGATACAAGGGTAACCAGTAACAAATAACAAAAGAAAAACTATTTACACAAGTTAAAATATAAACTAATAAAAAGAAAAGAAATAGAAAGAGTAAGCTATTTTTCCATTGAGATAGTGAGTGTTGAGCTAAGTTGTGTTGTTGATCCAAGGAGCAAGTTTCTTCCATCTACTAATGTTAAGCTGTGTAAGTTTCTTTCCTTTTATAGCAATATATTTTTCCGAATTCATATTCGTATTTTAAGTATTGATTAATTTATTGATTTATCAGTGCTTTTAAAATCAATAAATATATGTTTCGGCAGTGCCTATACTGCTATGCCTAATACCCGAAGCTTTTATCTGGGGCTGCGGTTATCTTGGGGTTTGGTTGCCCTTCCCCGCCCCCACCCCACTTGGGCAGATCTGTTATAATAAAAAAGCTTGGCCGTCCAGCTCGTTGCTATTATCAATACTTTGGCTTGTAGCGCTTTCGATATGTAGCTTTTTCAATCAAATTGTGGGGACAATAACTGCAAATATATGTAAAGCCAGTAATTAAACCCACACTAAAATTCTGCCATGCATCACAGGCAATGAAAAACAGCAAAACACATGGAAAACACAGCAAATCAGAAGGACAGACATGCGTTGAGCATTATCGTATTTGTCAGGGGTTACTGTGGTTGATAGTGTGAACATTTCTTAACCAACCCAAACACTTCTAATGTTTAGACGAGGGCATCTTCAATCTTCCAGTCCTCTCCAAAGGTGTTGAAAGAACTTGCAGCAATAAAAGCATCAACAACGACTATAATATCGAATGCTGTGGGATAGTGATGATGATGATGGTGATGATGATGATATGACAGTTATGGTGTAGGTACGATTTTCGTGATGTTTTAACACAAAGCAATCTGAAATTTCAGTATCCGACCAATGATATTTAAAAGAACAAATATAATTGGTTAACTAGTTTGTTGAAAGACTTTTATCGCAGTCAATAGCAAATCAAAGTAATTTTCAAATATCTACAAAGGTAATAACAAGCTGAGAGTTGTTGCTTGTGACAGTTAAAATGATTCAACCCAGCTATTTAATGCCAAAATTGCTCACCTTGCATATACACATGATTCAGTGATTTCTTTATGTAAAGATCGAGGCTTGAGGACGGCTTTGGATAATGTAGAACATCTTTGAAATAAGCAGATCCGATTCCACTTGTCTTTGAGTGGGCAAACCCCATGCAGCGGCTACCCAGCTCGTTGAATATTCTAATCCCATTCTCAACGCTTGTGTTCCCCCTACTGCTAACATCGCCAACTCCTGGGTTGTCAAAACCTGCAAGCTGTAAAACAAATTTTCATTCTGCTATTTTTATGAAAGGTGATTAAAATTGTGACACATTTAGCTTTATAAACCTTTGCTCGTATAATCGTAATAAACTACCTTATAGAAAAATAACAAAGCATTTTGACAACGGGAACAAAACTCACGCGTTATAAAATTAACACCTCAAAGTTAACTGATGAACTTGTGGCCCTCCCCTAAGGATTTTATTTTATAGTAAAAATTGAGAGCTCCAATTTCTAAATGATGACTATACCTTGAGGTAATCATCAAATTCGCTCTGTTGGGGGATCAAATGTCTCAAGGACGGAGGAATTGTGGCAGTAATATTGCCGGTGGGACTTGGATCTTGAGTTGCACGAGGAACAACGACGGTGGGAGCTGTGCTCTGAGTAGCATCATAAAGATTGTTGACTGGATTTAAATCTTGAACTCTGAGGATGGAACCTGGATCCTTGATTGACACAAAAGAAGAGTCTCTCGTTAATCAGAACACATTTTGTCGCAGTCTATGTATAAATAATATCTTGGCTACGCAACACACAGACGCGCTACCGTGCTAGACACGCACGTTGACAGATGAACACTGTAAAGTCTTGGGCATATACTCGCTCATACACACACACACACGCAAACACTTACGTAGACACATACACAAACATATAATGACACACACACACACCAAATAGAGAAGCAGTTTCTAAGGCTACAAGCTTCTGACTGTCCAGCGATCAATCAATCTGTTCATTTGTCTCATCGCTGTCTCTCTGTCTGCTTAGTTGTTCTTGTCTTTGTATATGAAGAACATCAACAGGAAAAGGGTGCACTGGCAGGCTAATGTAGCTAGACACAGGTTTGCTGGTGGCAAGCTCCTTTCCTGTTGTCCCTGTAGATATATTTGTGCATGTATGCGCGCGCGCGCGCGCGTTTGTGTGTGTGTGTGTGTGTAGTTGTATGTATGTATATGTATATAGGTTTGTAAGTACTTTTATGTTTGTGTGTGTGTGCATCTGGGTATGTGTTTGTGTAAGTGTATAAGTATATGTGCTCACCTTTTCCCTTGTTACATCGGACGGGTATTTCGGACTGGTTTCTTCTATGAAACCTTTGCTTTGGATACTTAAAGGTATTTTAGCTTTTATCCCTTGAAACACCTGGACTATATACATTGATGCAAGCAAGCAAGCTGACGTTCCCACGATGAGAAGAACAAAACCCATCATCATGTTGCGATTTCCTGCCGCCATCTTTAAAGATTTATTTTATTAACGTTTATCTGTAAGAATTTAAGTGTAATATTATTGGCTTAGTAGACGTACAAAAGGAACCGAATATTTGACTTTGTATGGAAGGGTGGGGGAGTGGAGCAGTTTGGCAAAGAGATTCAGATGAAAAGAATATTGCACGACGTGATGTATATATTGGCGTATCCCTGATCATTCGAGCGAGCGCCCTTTTCGGGCTCTCCCTAAAGGGGGAGAGGAATTTTGTGTTCTTACGAGGTCAGCACGATTTCAAAATACAATTACCATTGTATTTCCTACAATCTGATTGGCTAGTTCGATCGTTTTCTATATAGCAACCTGGAAGTTAAACAATATCCCCATTATATCTTTGGGTTTCGCTGGGCGTCCGTAGTAGTCTGGTTCAGCGGTTATACTGTCAGGAATACAGACGAACTGACAAACCGAATGGCGCATCCACCAGACTGAAAAGCATGGAGAAAAATGGACAAAAACGGCAAATATCGGGGATTTATGGAGCAGAACGAGAAGAACATTGGTGTTGGTAAGGAGATAGTTTTATTAATATATGAGCACAACGTTTCACACTTGTGAAATAAGGACAAGCACTAGCACAAGAAGTATAAATAACAAAGGGAGGCACAAAGGAACGCTAATGTCCACTTGTCCCATCTCGTCCCACACTTGGCATTCCTTTGTCTATTCCTTTTGTTTTATCAGATTTCTTATTCTTTTGCTTGCTTTCATTTCACAAGTGTGAACCAGAACGTGAAAAAGTCTCTTTTGGGATTTTCAGAGAACGTGAACAACAATTCATGAATCATTTCAATCTTCGCGCGGTTTCAAAATTAAAGTTTCTAGTTTTCATGTTAACGCAGCTTCACGCAAAATTAAATAGAGACGGATGAGTTAAACAAGAAAACGGGAAAACGAGAAATTAATTAAAACTTTAGCAGCCTCTTCGTTGGCGTTCCTGTCCTAGTTGCGTAAAGTTCTTCCTGTATCTTGGAAACAACTCTCTGCATAAGCTTTCGTCTTTCTTTGTCTTTCATTAGTCATAAGCGTCGCAATGTACTAGTTGAGCTACACGAATGTTGAAATGTCTTAAATTCGTGCTATAATCTCAGACGGAATTACCCAAGTATGGCAGTGGGACAGTCGTAGATTCATTTTCATTCTGTGTATCAGTGTCATTTTTGTCTTTGTCTTGTCGGTGGGTGTTGGCGTCAATAAAATTGTTGCTGTATAATTATTCTTCTGGAAAACAAGTCGTAAATGTTCGTTTTTGTCACGAAGGTTGTCAGGCGAATCACAAGAACGAAACTGACGCACAGAATAACGACGGATCTATGACTATCTCACCACTGTCCTTCTCAGGACTACACCAACCCGGACGATCAACCAATTGCACACATTGGTCATTGCCGGACTCACCTGGGTTCAGACCTTCCAGTGTACTATCTGTAACATATTTTCTTTTTTCATTTTTTGGCAATATTGTAAGTATCACTCCTTTTTTAATCAAGGTATGTTATAAAGTGAAAAAAGGTGAAGCTATGTTTCCGATTAAACACATTGAAATATTTTTAAAAAAAGCACACTGAACAAGTTGCGTCGGAGGTACATGAAAAACGGATGAACTAAAATGTTTTCATATTCTGCCACTCTCTTTATTCAGACCGGCTTTACGTTGAAAAACAGTAATGTATTAAGTTATTTTGTGTTTCGAAGTTATTCCTGCTGAAATAACTCTGATGTCGTAGTATATTGTTGTGTTTTGTCCCAGATTAATATAAGACCACCCTCGCACACTTAGTGGCGGAAAAAATAAAGGCAAGGGAATACCGAGCGAAGAGGGGCCATGCGCACACCATTAATGCCAATAGCTGTTCAAGAATCCCGATCTTTTCCCGCCCAAAGAATTTACGAAAGGTATGTTGCACTGTATGCACTGCTCTCTCTTGAAGAGATATGCTATTTTAAAATGGAGAGCAATACCAAAAACATAACAAAAATAACTCTAACACGAGTAACATACTACAGTATTTTAAAATATCACCCGTTGCCTTACCTGACTAATGGAACTCGGATGATAACAGTTTTTGAGTAGACAGTTTCTTTCTACCTTGCATTTTCATTTCACGCTTTCAAATCAGTTCCTTTACGGCTTTGGTCGGTTGGGTTTAAAGAGTACAGGAGAGCCCTGGTTCCTAGGTTACCGTCTTCGGTTTGGAGTCTTTAGCCATTAGACCATTGTATTACTGAGCTTCAAACTCTAGTTATCAAATTTAGGCATATATTTTAATATATTTAAAAATATATCAAATGTCCGTGTAGACGGAAAAGCAACATGAACAAAAATTGTATTTGTATATTCTTGATTTCACGTCCACTGTTCAGTATTCTTGAAATCACAATCTTTATGCTTGTATACGCTTTTTTCTCTATAAGAACCAACTTTATATAATAGGAACACTGAGGCTGATATTTAAAACCAGTTACAGTAACTGTTATTGAATTGTTAATGTAAACAAAATCAGCCTTAAATTGAAATTCTCAACTAGAAGTTGTTGGAAGAACAATTTGTGGGTCATGTAAGCTTTGTCGCACAAACATATTGTTCAACTATAGAACAGTATTTTATGAATAAGAAGCGAACAATTGCTAAAAAGACCACTTTGAGTCTGATTTTGCCAATAAACCAAAACGTTATTTCTGCAAGCGTGAAGTTCGCAAAAATGATAGAACACAGATTTTATGGAAAACGCAATTATTTCATTGGTTTATTGTCGTCCGTCTCTTATTTGCAAATGAGGTCTCTTTTTTTCAATGACATTTCTACTTATCACGTTCGGTTGCTTGGAGAGAAATTGCGTACAATGGTTTTTCAACGTTTTTTCATTTGCCATTTCTTTATTTATGATTGCTTGGCAGCTATGATCAAGTCGATCTGTGGAAAGCTTAATGAGAATGATTACTGATACAGGGTAACTCTTCAATAGAAAGGCCATTCCAATAAAATGTGTCATTTCCCATAGCCCAACCGACCCATTTGTTTTTGGAACGCAAAAAAAAAATCCAATTCGCTGGTCAAAGAAAAAAGCACACGATCTTGGTTTATTGATAACAGTTGGAATGATGTGATGTCCTTGCTTTAAGTAACATCGATACTACGGTTTTTAAAGGTTGTTTAGACATTTGGTAATCATGTTGACATACATCCGTACCATCTGATTTTTAATATCTTTCACATTAAACGTGACATCATAATATTAACTAGAACACAAACTGAATGTTTTCTTGGAAAAGAAAATTCGTCATTTTGTTCATTTTTTCCTTTGCCCGACTGACAGACCAACAAACATTTTAATTGGGATGGCCTAATGAATAAAACAGTGCACATATTTAATTGGGATGGCCTAATGAATAAAACAGTGCACACATTTAATTGGGATGGCCTAATGAATAAAACAGTGCACACATTTAATTGGGATAGCCTAATGAATTAAACAGTGCACACATTTAATTGGGATGGCCTAATGAATAAAACAGTGCACACATTTAATTGGGATGGCCTAATGAATAAAACAGTGCACACATTTAATTGGGAT
>JAOBRH010247782.1:0-11657 GCA_027575125.1 Umimayanthus parasiticus | reverse complement strand
CTCATTCAAACATAGCAAGCACAGGAACTCAACAGAATTGAGCAAACATGTTTGGAACCTCAAAGATCAGAACACCCTCTACTGCATAACCTGGTGCAGGATAAAACAATCAACGGCATACTCAAACATCACAAAGAAATGTAATCTCTGCCTATGGGAAAAAATCTCTATTATATGCAAACCGCACATGGCCTCACTCAATAAACGCAACGAACTCGTTTCTACATGTAGACACGCCAGAAAGTTTTTACTATGCACAGAACGCTAGTTCTTTTAGACATAAATAGCCAGCCAATTTATTGAATCGCACATCCGTAGTGCTATAACAATGGGTGCACGGGTTTTCCCTTTCCCTTTGTTATTTCTGTCATATAATTTCCATTTTTATTAAGGTGTAACAGAATCTGTATTCGATCTTCTTTGGCAGTCGCCTGATGATCGCGCCGGTGTGCTGCGCGTGAAACTATTAGTAGCAAACATGGAGTTTGGTATCGCCATGGGTATTTTGACTCGACCTACAGTCTCGCCAAAATACAAACCATGGCTCGACCAAACTCGCCCTGATATTTTTCCGAATCGACCAAAAACCTGCACGATTACATATAAGTATTTACTTACTATTCCCTGGTAGCTCGACGACGAGTTTCTCGTTGTGTGTAAGGTTGGATGCCGTCGGATGTGTTCTCATCTCGATCAGATCCTCCAGAGCAGGGGGGTAGGTTTGCTGGGGTGGATTTCTCTTCTTTTCCCTCCTTCTTTGTACGCAGCAAAACGATACCGCTATGACAGCAACCAGTACTAGTGTTGCTGTAACTGAGACAGCGATTGTAACCGTTTTATCTTTTCGGATTGGATTTAACGGAAAATATTCTTGAACTTTAAAGAAATACTTCTTACTTTTAATACTGATATTGTGCACAGAGAAAGCGACGATTTGAACACAATAGGTTGAGTCAATTGTCAGATTTCTCAAGAGAAAGGTGGAGTTTAAGGATGTCTGCATTTTACTCTTTTGCCAAGTGGGATTTTCAATCAACAGTTTGTACATTGCCTGATAACCCACGAATCCAGAAGTATCGTTAGATTTCCAATGGATTAACACTGCAGTTGGGCTGACTTGCTCAGCGCTCAGAACGTAGGGTACAGTGAGATCCGGGAGACAGGTTTCTCCGTTACCGACAAACCCTTCATTACAAGTGCAGTAATAAGACCCTGCCATGCAAAAAAGGATGAAATATTATTAATACAAAAATATCCCAGTTTCAGCGCAAACGGTTACCAGTGTCGATTTGTTTTCTTTTATAGATAGTTAAGCAATAAAACGAAATATGGTGTATCATCTTCTAAGATCTGATGATAATCAGATCGAAAACGTAATCGTCGTTTTACATAACAAAAAATTTATCTTAAGTTGAACTCATTAAAACGGAAATACTATGAAATAATCGAAGAGTTATAATATTTTTTGTTTAACAAAAAACCCTTAATTTGCTTTCATTTGAAGATCGCCATACCGTTAGTTTTCTTAATTAACTATTTCTAATAATCAAATCCTCATGTTATAGAAGCCATGTAGATTATCTAAGTCCTATAAATTCATAATTATTTGATGTCTGAATAAATTGCAATATATAATTAGATACTAACTAACTAACTAACTTTATAACTAACTAAACTAAATAATATTCTAATTAACTAAGTGAGTAACTAAACAGGTAACTGTTTAACTAAATATATATCTTCATTACACCAATTCATTGTATAACTATCTCCGTTACTAATTTGAATTATTTGCTCGTATTGTCTAAGACATATACATGTAGAGAAAGCTTTCAAACTCTAAGGGGTTTTTTGGAATAAAAATAATTTTATTTACCTACGTGTCATCGAGGAGCTTAAAACAAAACTCGTTAAAACATAAACGTGCACTAAATACAGGAAAAATTTTATATAAAATATTTAAAATGTTGAAAATGAGAACATGTATGCTTATAAAAGTCCCCCCTTCAGTCAACCCCCGGTCTCCCGCATACCGTCAAAACGAGCTTTAACGAGTTATGATCTTCCGTGGTAGTAATTTATAATTGTCAATTTGTGGTAAAACGAGCACAGCGTAAAGTTAGCATTATTGACATGTTGCCCAGTTGTTAACGGTCCATTATAATGTACCCTCTTTCTTATCTAAGGACTATCAATACGCTGTGAAACGAGCACAGCGCAAAGTTAGCATTATTGGCACGATGCCCAGTTGCTTATGGTCCGTTCTTGTGTATCCTCCTTCTTACCTAAGGACTATCAATACGCTGTGAAACGAACACAATACAAAGTAGCATTATTGGCAAGAAGCCCAGTTGTTTATGCTGCCTTCTAGTGTATCCTTCTTACGTAAGGATTATCAGTACGTTGGATTTGTAAAGCCATTACAATACAAAGTAGCATTATTGGTATGCGACGATTTCAGTTATGCTCCGTTGTAATGTATCCATCTTTCCCTTTTTGCCTTTGCTTCACTTGTATTTGATACTAGGAGCTACAAAGCAATTCGCGTACCTAGGCTTTCCTGTTCAAGTTGCACTTTTTCCAAACTCACATACATTTCTATATAGGTAAAGTTCTTCACGAATGTCTAGTAATTACATGACGCAAATTCTCTACAGTTTCTAAGGAGATTGCTGCCGGACCTCTTAGGACTCTCGCTCAACCCTGTCACTTTAAACACGAGGTTCCGGTATAAAATGGGTGGCCCCGGGGTCTTCACTCGTTCAGTTGTCATTCAGCTGTCGTCGAGTCAACATCTCATGCATTCACCTCGACTTTATAGATTCACTGATTTCTTATTTGTTGCTCACAGCGCGAAATTAAAAATGAAATTTTTAAGTTCTAAGTTTCATTACAGGACTTCCTTTGCATTAGCTTTTGCTAGTGACAGAGTGTGCAATTAAGAAAAAAATAATATTATTTACAACATCAATGATATAATGATAATAAATATTGCCTTGTGCAAGTGAATGTAAAATACCGAAGTTGGAGCTGTCAAGATAGCCAAAAGTTACAAAACAACACTAGCAGGCATTACCCAGCCAGTATCTTTGCACTATGTATTTATTTCTTACAATATGAAACCCCACTCTTTAGAATTCATCCCAGAATTCATGTATTTAGAACGAGAAGACTCATACACACGCTAAGTTTGTCGTGCTTGCAAAAATTTGAATTTTAAATTATGAGCTTTGAGGCGAGAAAAGAGGAGGGGCTTGGCTTTCATACCGGGACCCCGTGTTTAAAGCTTCTTCGCGGCTCTTGCTTTTGAGTATAAGATAAATCTACCGCTGTGAACGCACAAGATGTCTAATAAATAAATAAATGTTTTTTTTCTTATTTCTACTTTGGTTCTGTTTGTAATAGTTTTAATTGTTTTAATACTTGTTAAATTTCTAGCTTTTAATCTTAAAAACTTTCAAAAAGCCAATAGATCTTTTATCCTTATACCTTTTCTTTGACTGCACATGGTCTTTCTGTCTCTATGTCTCTCTGTTTCTCTGTCTGTCTCTGCCTGTCTCTGTCTGTCTGTCTGTCTCTCTGTCTTTCTCTCTGTCTCTCCCTCTCTCTGTCTAAGTCTCTGTCTCTCTGTCGGTCTGTCTGTCTGTCTCTTTTTCGCTTCCCCTGTCTGTCTGTCTGTCTGTCTGTCTCTTTCTTTCTGTCCAGCCAGCATCCTGATCTAACAAACGAAAACGTTGGTTCAAAGTGTCCTTCTTAAAAACAAACTTTCAAATTGAGTGAGATCTATTATAGTTCAAAACATGGATATTTGAAATCTCTCGTACATATTTATCAAAGGGCGCATGGGCGAGACATACGATTCGAGTTTAAAGCTAGTATATATGGATTGCCTTTTATGGAAACGAAAAGAGAAGCATTTTAGTTTTTATTTAATTCGAATGGTTTTACAAAAGCAACAAACCCCTCAGCGTCAATGAGGGGCGGTTTAAAATCATATGGCCACACTTGATGGTTGTATAAATAATTATCAAGGTAAAAAATTCGTAAAAGATCGTAATAAACAATTTGGAAATGAAATGAAACTGATCATACAATCTCTTTATTTCTTGAGTTTGAAATGCTGAAGAACATCAAAACAGTGTTTAATTGTCACTTTTAGAGGTAATAATGGATCCCCCCTCCCTTCCCGAGCTAGCGGATACCCGAGTGCTTCGAGCTGCTCTTCCACCTCCGATCGATTCATAAGAAAAAAATTAAATTTATTGCTATTCCACATAATTTGAAGCAGTAGAACACGAGTATAGTTTTTAAATGCCAAATTATACATTTGAAAATTGCGCCTTTCTGCCGTCATGATTAACTCATTGTCATAATCTGAGCGGAGAACCATAATAACAATTAGTCACAAGTTTTCTAGACCAGAAAACGCAGCGATCCGTAAACAACGAATTAATTTTGACATCAAAACAGACATTACGTTCATATCCATTTGGACGTAATTACACTTAGTGGTTATGTTCGTGAGAACGATAACTCGTGTGCGTCTGGGAGGCGACAGTAATGGATCAAATTATACAAATAATATGTCCCACTTTTGTGTGCATATCACCTTTCGTTGCTTATATACTACTTAAAGAAACAGAGGAAGAGACAAAAACGATTAAACATAAAAACAAACATGAAAAGAAAACTAAAATAAATCCAGACGACACATAGTGATATTATAGTTAACAAATGAATATTTCATACCTGGTGTGTTGTTGCAGAATGCATTTTTGTGGCAACTTTCTAACTTGTTGCATTCATTTATGTCTTTACACCAATGTCCGTCCAATGGCTTTCCTACTTCACCCAATTTTTCATCATTATAACCAGGTCGACATTTGCACTTGTACGACCCGACAGTATTGATACAGTCTGCCCCACCCTTGTGGCACAAATGATTCGTTGTTTTACATTCATTGAGATCAGTACACGTTGTTCCATTGCCTGAGAAACCGCTGTGACACGCGCACTGCAGGCTCTTGCCTACTTTCCTGGGGAAGGCGTTTTCACTACAGATTTCTTTGGTCATATTGAAAGTACAAGTTTCAAAATCAAAGCGGGTTTTTTGGTCTTCCTGACTGTTGTTATAGCAGCGCAAGTCATAGCCAGTTTTCAGTGACACATGCGATGTGTCCAGTTTACACACCGCGTTGCATGACGTACCACTCCAGTCGGAAGTACAGTTGCAGTATTCAACACTCAAACAATTGGCTTCTTTTCTGCAAGTTTCACATGTACACAAAAGATCTGATAAAGAAATGTTTAGCAAGTTCTGGTTTAAGTGATTCGCTGGATGGATGCACCGTGTGTGATCTGAGTATTGCAAAGTATTCGGTCTCCAAGACAACCACTCTCTGAACCACCTTAAGTCACAGTCACATTCAAGAGGGTTGTTATTTAGAAAAAGTTTCTCCAAGCTTGTTACGCCATCAAATGCTCTAGCATGTACTGTAGAAATGTTATTGGAATCAAGTTTAAGAACAGAAAGCATCGTCGAGCTTTCAAAAGAAGCATCTTCAATTTCTTTAATTGCATTTTGGCTGAGGTCAACATGTTTCAAAAATTTCATATGTCGGAGCCATGGGATATTTTTCAACTTATTTTGCCTCAAATCAAGTCTTTGAAGAAGAGGAATACAGTGAAATGCATAATTGTCAATGACGGAAATCCCATTTGAACTGAAGTCTGTGCTATTCAAAGACATCAAAGATCCCAGTGTTTCTGAATTGAGAGTTTTTATTCTATTTCCACGAACCTCAAGTTTCAGCAAAAAATCCATCCCTTCAAAAGATCCATCTTGGATAAATGCAATTTTGTTGTAATTGACAGCGAGATTTTTCAAGGATGATAAATAGCGGAACGTTCCTCGGTGAAGGAAGGTGAGACGGTTCCAGTCCAGTTCTAGTATTTGAAGGCGTCCAAGCCCAAGAAATGTTTCCTTGTAAATAGCTGATATCTTGTTGTGATTAAGGTATAACTTCAAAAGATATTCCAAATCGACAAACGTTCCATTGTCAACTCGTTCTATCTCGTTCTTCCACAAATAAAGGTTTTCTAGAAGCTGAAGGTTTTGGAATGGCAAACGCTGAAGATTAGAAATCTTGTTTTCATAAGCGCGGAGTGTCTTGACATTTGGAGGAAATCCGACTGGAACCTTGGTTAAACCTCTTCTATGACAAAGGGCTTGAATTGCGGCAACTGACTTGTTAAATGAGGAAAGACCGTGTTTAGTACAGCTATGACATTCTTTTGGGCAAGGTGAAGAACACACAACAGAAACGACGAGAAAAGCAAATGTCCACAAGTTAATATGTGCCATTTGATTCAGAATGTTTCCAAGAGTTACTTCTTTGATAGAGGCTATGGTAGTTTAGTATGTTTAGTTATGAGTTGCGATACTCGGTGGAACGGTGAAAACTTTGTGTTTACCATTAATTGGAGTTCACCTCATACAGCGTAATCGTTGAACTGTAGGCCCCATTTAACACGACGAAGTTCTTTAAGTTCAGAAATCCGTGTTGTGAGGTAGAGTGCTTACCAAATATCAAGTGCATGTAATTTCTTCCTTGATTTGAATGCTGGAACTGTTTTCCACACTTTTTCCCATCAATGACTGGTAATGAAAACAAGAAGGGAAGATCTTGCTAAACCACGACTGAATACCCTGAGAAAATAGATTGAGTGCTCTTGATTCGCCAATTTATACGGGTTAAAATCTTTTGTCAGATTCTGACAGAGTATACCTTTTATACACATTCATTAACGCAAAACACCTGCTTCATACAATTATTAGTTGACATGTTTTGAAAGACCAGGAAGTCTATTATGCTGGAGATAGGAGCACCGACGAGCAGCACGCATTTTTCATTTCCTTACACTTTTAATGTGTATTTCGAGAGTTCTTTCCTTAACACGTATTGTATTAGAAAATACTGAGTCAATAAATATTGACAAATCGCTACCTGCTAGGCTGCACACATTATGCCAACTTTTTTTAGTTTCACTGTGCACGGTGTAATAAAGCTTGCAAAATTGAGGAAAAGCATCTTATATTGGGGTGATTAGTAATCTGTACTGTTTCTGTTTGCATGTTTATAAAACGTTCGCCCGGGGTAAGCAAGATTTTTAGAAAAGAAATCTGATCTAATCTGTCTATTTTTAGTATTTTTCAAAACATTCACTTCATACAACAACGCGTGTCTCTTAAATAAGGGCGAACGCAATTGAACCAAGAGTGAAAGAAATGCCACAAGAGATTGTTCAGCAGGAATGGCTTGGTGAGAAATACAAACAACCTTATTAAAATTGACTGCGAATGTGAATAGTAGGATTTTGAAGAAAAAAGTTATATCTTTTGTTAATCAACTTGGTTGAGAGGCCATTTTTTGTTTACACAGCAAACCGCAGTTGACGTCTTGATGAAACAATGGTCAATGTTAAATTAAAGTTGGAAGAGTTTAAACTCCAAAGCTTTCGCAGCTGCCGTTTTTTGCCAGTCATTTCTAAAATTGGAGAAATTGAAATTGCTTTAGCCTTCTTTTAAACCAATCCAATCAGGTTACATGTAGTTGCTTCCATGAAGTCTTTCCAAAATTTAATGAATGAGAATACAATATATATTCAGCTAATTCCTATATTCGAACTTTGTTTATGTTAAAATCTTTTAATGCATTTTAAAAAGCACAATCACATTACCGGGAGTATAAATTTCTTACATGTAATTAGGACACAGTAAGTCATTAGCAGCACGGTATGATTTAGCGCTAAAGTACGTTTTGTCTTTTTACTATATGACAAGTCAGTCCAAACAGTTATGTTTGCAAAACATCATTTGGTTGACAAATGGATCTTACAAAAAAATAAATCTTTCAGTCAATGGCAATCTGGACACAATATAAAATAATGTGTTACTCTTGCCAACACCAGCAGGATAAAGAGAGAGATGAAATATAATCTTTTGGAGGAAAATTATGTTGACTTCCGAAACTTCATAAGAAAAATAAAACTGCAGCTTGGCATTAGCCTTATCTTCTCATGGGAAAACCGTAGCGAGTTATTAGGCCGTTTTATCTTCAACTAATATATACGACATGTTGTGGGAGTAAATACATTGTCTCCAACCTTTGTGTTCCTTTTAATGTTTTGACAAAAGCCTTATCTAATTCAGAACCCAAGCACGTACACAGATTTAAAGGAAATGCATTTTCGATCAGTAATGATTATAATGCCGCTATTATACTATAATTTAGTATGTTTGGATATCAACTTGATGACTCTTTCATGTTCGTATCAACATTTAGGTGCAAGTTCGTCAGAAACAAAACAACTGAACAGTTGATAATAAATGTTTCCTACTTTGTGGAGTCACACAATTTTTGAAAGAGTATAATACCAAACACAATGAAACGCAAAGCTAAAAACAATCTTGATTCCTACTCGCTGTGAACGTTCTGCAACCTGACAAACAACAATGGAGATTGACCATTCTTGTGTAGTGGATGAGTGGAAGAATGTGCAAAACAAAAATGCACGATCAATTCAAACGTAAAAAGAAGTGTTTCTGGCCACAAAACGTCAAAGAAACGTATAAAAATCCTGGGAAAATGTACTATGCACGCCAATCATCCTTGTATCACCCCCCCCCCATCCGTATTTTAAATTTGCTGCGATATTACTTTTTAAGATGTAACCAAAATATTTTCTTCAGCTCTTTCGATCAGAGCCGAGCCAAATGTCTCCTGATTGCACGCCGATCGTCGCTTTTTTTTTTGCAATATATCTAAAACAGTCTTATCTTTTGAAAAAATTTGGATACAAATTTTCATTTTGAACACTTGTGAAGACGTTGATGGTTGTCAAGTTTCCATTTACGTTTTGAAAAAATTCTGATGAAAAATTGCAATTTTTATAATGTATATGTCTTACGCGAACCTGAAATGGCCTTCTGTATCAAGAAAATCAACTGTAAAATGGTCCAGATCAACTCAGTTTTTGAAAATCAGCGTAAACCTATTTTATTACTATTTTAAACGTGAACGCCAATTGTCATATGTCGAACAGGAGTAATGTTTAAAAACATACAAGTCGTAGACATGAGAGTTTGTGTACCAAAATGAAATTTTTCAAAGAAATCACTTCAAAACCAAAGTATCTGTATCCATGATTTGACCTAGTAACATGCAGAGTCGCAAAGATTGACCGTTTACTACATGTATAATATTGATACTCTTCGTTACAAACATAATGGGATATACAGACGTATTTCACTTATACAGTCCGACCTTTATTAATCGGCCACCTATTAAGTGGCCACCCTCCTTTAAACGGCCACCCTCCTTTAAGTGACCACCCCCTTTAAGCGGCCACTTTCCAAAGTCCCGATTTATTCGTTTATTTGTATTCAACTTCTAATAAGCGGCCAACCACTTTTCAAAGTCCCGAGGGTGGCCGCTTAATAAAGGTCAGACTGTATGTACATGCATCTATAAAAAGGAAAATGCTTTTTCTAATCTAGCTAGCCATAAGCTATTTAAATTATTATATCTACTAATAAGACATTTAAAACGTTCTGTTTTCATCCACGGTAAAATATGATATTGTGTCCTTCTTTCCGACAAGGTTGAGGCAACCATACATGCGGGTAGCAGAAGATCATCCAGAGTTTGGTATTCTTGTAGTCCTTTCCTGAGCACTCTCCATCTCCCTCTCTCCTCCGCGAAGGCTTCGAGAGAGACAAAGAGCGTGGACAAGGCGCGCGTCAGAGATCCCCGCGCGCTCGCCATTCTCTTCCTCAGTTCTCCAATATAGCCATTGCTCTCTCGCTTGCTCTCCATCCCCCCTTGGAAAATCCCAAGGTACCTCTGCGGAAGAGAGAGGCCCTTTCCCATAGTTTCGCGTCCATTTTCTTGATTGCCTCAGTGATGTTGTGCTGTCTTTTGCAACATCTAAATCCGAAAGCTCATGCAAAAAATCTATTTGTTCGACTCCGATACTTACTATTTTAATACACGCACATTTTTTATAAGAACCTGTAAATTTTGGTCGAGGCTCGTTGTTCTTAAGTTTTTGCACAATTTGAACCTTAATTGTTCTTTTAAAAGTTGTTCTTGTTTCCATCATGTCAATTATCACCAAAGTACTAGTATAAGCATTTGTTTTAGTACACTTCGGGACTGTCATTAAACACCTGCGGCACAGTTTTGATTTTCTCCTCAGCTCACTCGGTGTTTCTAACTGTAGAAAGACCTGCAATGAAACGCCACATGTAATGGTGTGATGTGTTGTGTTGTCAGTAAAAGCTTGCATTTACATTTGCATCTAAAGCCGAGCCTCATTTGTTCTTAGCTTGTTCTTAATTTTTGGGCAAATGTGAGCCTCGTTGTTCTCATAAAATTGTTCTTATATAAGAGAGTGTACAATTAAAGGCAGCTAGTTTTGAAAACTGGCGGGGTATAAAAGAGTTTGCAAAGTTAGTCAATATTTGTTCTCTTCATCGTCCACCAACTTGAACAATGTATTTTACGAGCTGAAAGCAAAGCCAGCTTGTTACACAGTTTCAAGACTCGACCGGCATGATTGATGACAAACTCTCACAGCTCAAATCAGTGTCAAAAACAGCCATAAAAGGTTTCTTCAAATAACGTTTTCACCAGAAAACGAACTATATAGATTTGTAAAAAAATATCCGATACACTTCTTTTTTATCAGTAGTAAATATATTTCTGAACATTAGTCATTAATTGGATTTTCAGGCTGTTGAAAACAAAACCGACTCAGAGGAAACTCAAGGCTGGACATTCGTTTCTTCAATGGCTTCTCAATTTTTGTTCTCCTTCGAGGTTTGTAGCTAGAACTTTTATTGCCATTAAAATGCGCCTGTGAAACTCCTTGAAGCTGTTAATTTCAGTAGCTTGTTGAGAACTGAGTTATACTTGTTAGTAGCTTAACGAGATCTTCCTTTTGAGAAAGCTTAAAGGATCTTGATTTCTCAGAGTGTCGGGGGTGGAAGCGGAATAATTTGAACGTAATTATTCATTATTCATTTACTTTTTTTGCCGTTATTCATTTATTCATCTCCAATTTTTTTCAATTATTCATTATTCATTTTTGATCGCAAAGGGAATTAAATGCGTACAAAACACAATTGCGACGAGTTCATTGTTTTATTAAGTTTTTAGAAAGTTGCTTGTTAAAGCTTCTCGTTTATGTTATGTATGTATTGACCACTTCGTTACCTTGATACTGCATGCAGTGCAACTCGCAATGAAAAAGACTTCATCGACTTAGAATCTCCCAACGTAAAAAACTTGTTAAACCAAGTTCAATATACAACACTTCCTAAACCAACTATCATGCATTCATCTTAAGTTTCTGTTGCCTTTGTGACAGACTTCCACCAGCTCAAACGCCTGACTTAAAGACAAGTTACGCCACGTATATCCATCAGACAGTAGTATTCACAACACTCAGCCAATTGAACTAACTGCTTTTAGGACTGTAGCAAGCCTTCAGTGGAAAACTGGTGGGGGGGGGGGGGGGCACAAGCCAGCGCCCAAGGTGCAAGCCTTCTAGGGGAGTCTTGGGGCCATGCTCCTTCGGGAAATTTTGAAAAT
>JAOBRH010246671.1:0-11657 GCA_027575125.1 Umimayanthus parasiticus | reverse complement strand
GCTGATGGTAACTGAGAGCGCTGTTTTAAATTAGCGACCTTTAGCAGCGGACTGACGGCAACGTCTTGGGCGAAGGCAGCTGGAAATGTACTTTCGTGTGCCCTCTTTTGTTTGCGTATCATCCAGGCGTTTTTACTCGGGCTATGAGGCACCGAGTTGAGGTTTCGGCTCCGTTCTATTTTTTTGTTCTTTTTCTTTTTCGCGTCGCAGTTGTCAGCGCATGTGCTTCGCGAGATCAAGTTGAGCTCATGGGCAATTCCAAAATAGCGGACATGACACAAAGCAGAAATACTTGTCTATGTAGAATGGCGATAGTTAGTTTGGAAACCTAAAGGAGTTTGAATATTTGTGAAAAGTATATCGGAAAGCCCTAAAAATATCCAGTGCCTCGTCTTCAAGAATTCGCTGTTTACAAGACAAAGTAGTTACATAATGCAACCGTGATGGTCGATTTCATTCTCATACAACACTGGACAGCTGAAGCTCATTGTGTCTCAGCTTGGAGGCAGCATTGGGTCCGAAATTTACCGATAAAAAGGTGGGAAATGTGCGTTGAATGACTCCGTTTTCAAATTTAAGATATATTCTGCTGAAATGCAGGATTTGAACACAAATACGAGCCTAGCAGATCTGTTGGTTTATTGTGTTGGGTTTCGGGAGAACTTTGACTAAGGACGTCTGTGAGTATTTTACAAGACTTAAGAGTTTTCATATATTTGGTACACAGCCATAGTAGTATCTCATCTTTTTACTACACTTCTTGAACAAGACAATTACATTTTAACAATTGAAAATATGAATTTTCCTTTGCAATAACATATCACATTTACTTCGTCACGTCATTTTATCTACATCAATATATGTTGTAAATATCCTTATTTGCCATAATTCTTTTTTGTTATGTATTTTGCAAATGTATTTATTTAATATAAAATTAATCTCTGCCCGCCTCGATTAGCCGTACTATCAGCGGGCACGATAAAATTGTAAAATTATGTGTTTTGTTAATAAAATGATGTGTTGTTGTATTTACTTGTGAAGTTGTTTTAATGGGTAATACATACTCAGCAAGCTTTTTTAAAGATATATATGTTTTATATCTAAGACAGTAAATGGGTGCTCTTGTCTAGCAATATTGCTCAATGATGAGTTGTAAAGTGATTGTGTTTGGCACAGTTCATCTGTCCAGATGTTGTTTTTAATACTCACGTAAATGTCAAAATAGGAACTGCAAGTTCCCTGTGAGATATTACTGTAGCTGTGTATGAGATTATCGAGTTAAAAATAATTAAAAAGTCGAGTGTTGGTGCTGTAACAGATTCAGATAAAGTGGCTTTGAGATTACACATATTTTTTTAAATTTTACACAGGCTGGTGCTAACACTTTGGTAATATCTTCACAAAATGAATTGTTAGATAAAAAAAAAACAATGAAGAGAAGATTATCAGTCCAGTTTAGTAAACAAGACTTGCATTATCTGTGCCTTAATTAAATTACTTGGGATGTGTTCCAAATTTTTACATGACCTTAAATTTGAAATGGTAAAGTGAGAAACATACTGTAAAAGCTTTACTAAGCCCTCTGTGGGTTGGGAAAAAATACAAAATGCCTGAAATGTGTATGTTGTTATATAATAAATATTGACAAAAGTTCAAGATTTCAACTCGCTGTTCACAAGCACTTTTGGGTAGACTTCTCCAACTCATATATAATTTTCCTGTCTTGATAGAGAGGGTGCTTATTAGCGCATTACTTTAATTGGATAACCAAATGGGGTGTATTAGGGAGAGGTATTTGATAGAGCTTTTACTGTATTTGTTGGGTTCTTGTCATTTTTTTTGGTGGAGAAAAGCGCGGAGAATGAAAACTTTGAATGTGTAAGGGTTCTACAATGAAATCACATGAGCTGCATTTTTCCAAATTATTTGGTGGATACTATGATTGTGTATGAGGTTGCCCTTGGTTTATTTGCTCTGCAAATTTATAATTTGCTTGTTGCACAGAATTAATTACTGCGGCCCGAGTGTAGGCTGCTAGTAGCCTCTAGTTGCTATATTTTTGCGGTAAAAAGTGCGAATGGCACGAACTGCAGCCGGCACTTATAAAGCCGAACCAATAACAAAGCAGTTTGTTCGCAACGTTCATGTTCTCCAGAAACCCCGAAAATTTTACTTTTAACGTATTTTTTGCTGAACGGTGGTAAACGTGGTGCATTTCCATGTGCAAGTATTTTATAAACCTGTTGTTTTTGCTTTCCTCGTCGCCGTCGCCGTTGCCGAACTGGTTGCTAAAGCTTCCTTGTAACCGCGATGCCAGCCCAATGTTATGCAGTCGTCTAATAATTTTTTTCTTTTCTCGCATATGGTCTCAAACTTTGGGATAACACTTCTGAATCTTCACTGTTATCTTGATAATCCTTCAATAGAAAGCTGAACGTACTGTGAATTTTCGAAATATGATGATCACACTAGTTTTATCTTCAAAGTTTTCAACATACTTAAATTAAGAATTTAAACTTTCTTAGTTCATACTGCTTTATATTTGTATCAGTTCTACAGAAAATCTCTGCCAGATATTTTTTTTCTGATTTCTTCAGTTATGTGCATCTCAAGCAAACATTCTTGTAATACTAGATTAACTTCTCAGTAAGCTCAGTCGTTACCAAAATTAATAAGAACAGATTATGGAGACATAATTCTTCTTCCTCAACCTTGTTCCTCGAATTCGAAGATCATCTCTTACTATAGAAACTATCAGAAACTAAATCCCAAACTCATTTGGTCAAGGGCAGTTTTGAGATCAGGAAACAAGAATTTACCTGTTTTGACTTCAGTGCGCTGTGAAGGAAGAAAACACCTGGAACCGCTGCCTGCTTTGTATTCACTTTGAGATTTGCTTTTCGTGCAGAGCTCGATGATCTTGTAAATTGAATAAATCTTATTGAACAACAGTTTATATTGTACTCGTTGTGTTTCTGTCATTTCACTGAGATTGTGATCTTTTTAGTATATTCCAGGTTAATTGTGGTCCATAAGTTTGTATTTTTATTTTTCTGCCCAATCCCTCAGATGTTTGTACCAGTGCTGAGTTCGACAATACCAATTGTATAATCTGTTCTTAAAATGTTTAGATTCAGACTATAAATTGACTAGCTCTTTTATCAAAAAGTTGCTAGACTGGCTATCGACAATTTATGTGTTTTTTGAGTATGATTCCAATACGGAGCCAACTTTATTCTTTGTTTGTTTTGGTTTATTTCTCTTTCCCAATCACATTTAGCTTTACAATCCGATTTTTAAACCAATCGTTGTCCCTATACCTGGGCCATTTATTGGGAGGTTTGGTGCACGGATGGCTGTGGGAACGCGTTTGGCGACGCACTAGAAAAGCACCGATTTAAAACTCTTTGCTGCTGTTTAACGTAGACAGTGAGTCAGCGAAGATATCCCAAATTCTGTCTTATTGTTGAAACGTCGTTTTGCCTTGCTCCCGACGCTAATTTCCTTTTAGTAAGTGGTCAATGCCATTCGTATAAACATACATATAGTAAAAAAATATGAGCGCCAATGAATCAAATTGTTGGCATAGTAGCCGTTAGCGTATATATGGGACTGGAATGCCAGTGGTCACTTGTTCGAAACACGGTATTTCCTTTAACCATGTTTTACTTAGCTATCTATCAAGTTGGAAAACCGTGAGATTTAGAGGCCAAACTGTGGGACCGTGAGATGAGACCTGAAACCGTGAGAGTTTGAAGGTCTGCTGCATTTGGAGAGTATTGTTCTGACCTGTTCTGCTATTGTTGTACCGTGTTTCCGCTTCGTCGCCCTCACAGACCACTACGAGCTTGGTTCCAATTTTCCTGTTTCAAAAGGATTCGAACTGAGCTTTGTAACATAAGCAACGATAATGCTGATTACAGTTTGTCAGTATTGGACTATCCACATTTTTCTCGACTGTTCTTCAGCAAAAAATGGAATTTGCATTTTGTAGCTCCAGCTGATTCCAATGACTACATACTTTTCACAGCTGTACTCCAACTTCTATAATTCTCTGAAGTGGCAAGCGTGAGAATATTCACCTACATGCAAAACGTAAAGAGAATATTGTGTGTACTAACTTGGTGACAATACAACACATTCAAGAAAGGGAAGCATTTTCAAGATTTGCTCGTCTGTCACTACCGCAAAACGGGATTTTACACCTGCCATTGATTTATTCCGTAAATTTTCCATCTCATTGGCGATTAGCAAAAGATAGCGAACCAATCAGATTGCTTGAAATACCAGTGTCACCAAAAGCTAACTATAAATATTCAACACCAAGTCGAGGCTAGCACTGTAAAAGTGGGTCTATAGTCGTTGTGACTGGGAGTACAAAATAATAGGTCTTTGTATGATTTTTCGAAGTGAGAATAGCGCTAAATGCAAGACATTTTTGTGAATAGTTTGGTTCATCTTGTTCCGTAAGACAATAGAATATTGGAATACGGAAATATATCGCAGAACAATTAAAGTTGTGCTTGTTTGCCGAGCCGCTTTATTATACAACAAGAAAGTTGAACACTGCAGTCACTGGAAGAAAGTCTTCTATAAATCTTGGTACTGACACTAGAACCGGACCTTAAGACCTCGTCCACGCTACACCATTTTCAAACGAAAACGATACTGTTTTGTTCCGGATATGGCTACCGTACACACTACAACGCCGAAAACGATCAGCGAAAACGCTTCCAGAGTGGAACGATTTGAAAACGATACTGTTTGAAAATGGCCTCCAGGTCACTCAACTGGGAGTATCCAAGATGGCGGACAGACGCTTTTCAGGTGACTGCCTTGTTGATCGCTGTGATTTTTAGTCTTTTGACGCTCTTGGAAGCGCATTTAACCTTGTTCAGACCTACTTTTTGATTTTTCAAGAAGAGAACAATATATTATAAGGATTCTTACTGCTTACCAGCTTCGGCGGAACGAGGATAAAAAGACTCGGTGGTAGGCCGCCAAAACCTAGATGGTTCTGGACAAGACCAGGACGAACTTCAGCGTAGTGGGACAACTTTAATTTGTCACGAAGAAAGCAATGGAGGAAGAATGGAGGGAGAATATAAGAGAAGGTTTAAGAGCGTTCGCGTTGTGGTGTAGACGGGTTAAAACGATACGGAAACGATAAGCTAAGTGTGGACGCACATCTTTTTGAAAGGGAACAAAACAATACCGTCTTCGTTTGAAAACGGTGTAGTGTGGACGGGATCTAAGAAATCTGGACGGCGACAGCTGCAACGACAGTTCCTGAACTTGTATTTTCTCAGTTCTTTTCTTTTTTACTTCATGTGTCATTCAATCGCTTGCAATTGATTTTCATGTGAAGGAATGTGAATCGGAAGCACAAGATACTCCACTACTGAGGTAGAAGGAATATCTGATGAATTGTGCTTCCACGTCTTCGTCGTCAACAAAACCCGAAAATAGGGATTTTCCGGTCCAACTATTTTCCAGGCACGACGGTGAAAAGAAGTCCAGTTGTGTACATGTTCACGTGCAATTTAATATTGTGTTTTCATAATTAATCTCACTTTTTATCTGCTATTCGAGTCGACGTCGCCATCCTGGCATCTTAGACCCTGTTTACATGGAGAAAGATAGCCCGCCTGCCCGAGATTTCTCGGCTGGGAGAGTGCTCTTTCTCTATTCAATTTTAACGTTGCGTTTACACGTGAACCGAAATATCCCTACAAGCTGGGTGCCCCGGCTCCGTGCCTCACTGACTTGCGTTCTCACTATGAAAACACTTGACACCCGAGTTATCTCGATGAGGAGAGCTATCTTTAGCTATTTTTAGCTTCGAATTACTGCCAAGCGTCCGCGCGACATATAGTTGTCCCACAAGATATCCCGAGATATCTCGGTCGGGCATGTTGTTTTTCTCCATATAAACAGGGCCTAAAGCTCCCTACTGAAGACACCATCGCAACACTGTCTGCGCATAGTTAATAGAACGAGCTGGTTAGAAACTTGGTCTGTATCCTTGTTTTAGGTTTTTGTTAATGTTCTCTATCTCTTCTGTTCGTTGTCTTTTTAAATCCTGCACAAAACACAAAACGTATTGAAATAAATATGAAAAATTAACCAGTATAAAAAAAGGTCTAACATATTGAACAAAGCAGTGTGCAGAGTCACGGTTCGTTCAACTAAGGTTGTACACCTCTTTTGAAGTTAGGTCAACAAAGATTGATATGGTATATTTGTCGCCTGTGGGATATGGTGTTTAGCTGACGTTTCTTTTGAAGTTAGTTGAGCTTCAGTTCTATTAACTACGGTCTTTTGGCGCTTAGAGCTGTATGGAAACCATGCAATGCAAGTTTTCGTTAGTTAGAGGCAATTAAAAGATATCCCAGTTTATCATCAGAAACCTTCCAAAATTCAGTGAGGGAGGGCGCTTTTATTTTCTTCTACTGATCGAGTTAGTTGTATGACAATCGTTTCAAAAATGATCCAGTCAACTCGCACGTATCTTGTTCTTATATCATCATGTAAACAGTGCGTGCCAAAACTTAAAGACGAAAAATATTTGTTATCGAAGAAGTTGTTCCATGTTTTTTATTTCACAATAAAACAGGCTACCTCATAGCCTGACTCGGGCCGTGTCGTATGATTCATAATTAGTAACAACAGATTTAAGCTGAGTATGCTATAAACAACATTTGAAATAGAAATATGAACTAACTTACATGCATCGAGTGGAAGACCCAATCTCAGTGGATTGCATATAAGTCAGGTTTATCCAACATTTAGCTCTTCCAAACACAATATGTATATTGAGCAAGCAAAATAGAAAATCGAAACTCTGGTAAAAATTATCACCTTAAATAATTACGCTGAACTGAACACTGCCCCCCTCCCCCTTTCCCAGGTTGCACTTATTCTTAAATGAACACCAGATTAAAAAATAAAATTTGTCACATGGTCAGTTATGTTTGATGCCATCAGACTGTTATTCACATAGATCTATAAAAAACAGAGAAACCATAACATGTTTTGTACATCCATAGCACTTATAATGCTATGTGACCCTCGCCATAACACTGGGGTTGCCCTACTCTTTTTGATAAATGTTTTTTTGTCCTTTAAAAAGGTCATTCTAAGTTCCCTGAGATGGGACACCTGTCCACGAACGGTGTGGACAAAGAAAGTCCCAAAATAAGAATCCTGAATAATTAACCTGACAATCACTTAGAAAAATATAAATATAATTTTAGGTCATTTTATTAAATATACCACAGGCAACGTGTAATATTGAAATTCATATATCTGGACACAAGCACATTTACTTCACAAACCATAACTGTGAAATATTTCAAGACAAGAACACCTTTATTCTCCAATTTATTTTTTTACTTTCCAATACAGAACCCCTCGCCTCATACGAGGATTAACTACTGGGTGCAGCCAGTAACATAACAACAACAATCACGAGCAAAAGTAAACAAATTCGTAAACAAAAAGTCTAAGCTAAGCCAACAAACAAAACCATTGGCTAATAAATGTATCATACAAAAATATTTGAGGTTTGTAAATACTCACGAGTTGAAGGTCCAATGCATCCTGAAGGCGAGCCGAGTCTGACCCAGATTTGAACATAAAGCCCCACAGAATATTCGTGTTTTGCTTCAAAATACACGCATTATCAAATAGCAGAGTTGCTGTTCTAGAGACTACCTTCTTTTTCCATGGAAATTGCTGTCAGTTATTCCAACGCACCTTTCCCAATTTATTCTCAGTCAAACTTGGAATCTACTGTTGCCGCCAACCTGATGTCAACAATTTTATCAGTTCAGCTGCTCAAAACCTTGCATTAACTAATTACTTTGTCTTGTAAACGGCGAATTTTTGGAAACGAAGCGCTGGGTCTTTATAAGGCTTTTCCAAACACGATTCTTCACAAATATACAAACCCTTTTAGGTTTTCAAAGCAACTATCGACATCGACAAGCATTTCCGCTTGGTGTCTTGTCCGCCATATTGAAATTGACCGCGGGCTCAACTTAATCTCGCGAAGCGCATGCGCAGACAGCTTCGACGCGCACATGAAAAATAACAAAAACAATAAGAACAGAGCCTAAACCTAAACTCGGCGCCTCACGGCCGAGTAATTATTAAGCCTTTGTGAGTCATACATTTTTTTATTCGAAAAATAAAAAAAAGCGTGTTAGTGATGATAAACCATAACTTTAGTTGCCTTATGTTCATTAATTGAATGACACACTTTGAAGTAACCAGCATGCAGTAGCTCTTTCCCGCCGCTTGTTGTGGCCGTTTTAACAACGGCAACAATATTTTATTTACACTTGTTTTGCAGCCAATGGTTTACAAGGATTGACATGACAAATAGTATGAGTGCTAAGACTCCAGATGTAGAAAAAATTAATCGAGTCTGGAGTCTCATTTGCATTACCTTGAAAATATTTTGGGGGTCGAAAGAAGAAGGCTATTTAAAGATCTACACACATACACAAACACACACATAAATTGTATATTATGGAATAAGCCAGCGTGATTCAAAGAGAAGAGATTGAAAATGTCTCTTGAAGTTTCGGGAGAAGCCAATTTCAAATGTCAGTTTAAAAAAAACTGTGCCACAATCTTCTATTTAGAAGTTTTCTTAATATAATTTTGTACATTTTATCTAATAGTAGATAGTTGTTGACAAGTTGATCAAAATTAACTCTAGACTGAATTTAACCTGAAGTGTTACCGAGGAATATATAGACGGGCGGTACTTCGGTCGGCTAAAGTGAAATCAGCTTCTGCTAGCCACTGATTCACCCTTGGAGTTTAGCATTGGTTTAAGAAGGCTGTTGTCGTTTTCCTTTATTTAGTTCTGCTCTGTTTGATGTAAAAAAGCCACTTTTAAATTACTACTTGCTAATTAAAAGTTACAGCGTGTCGCTTGTTTTTATCTTCACAAAACAAAAATGTACCAGAATTGCTTCCAAAGGGAACGAAAATAGTCTGGGTAGGAAGTGTTAATTACAGTGTTTATTTACGTTTCGGTCAAAAATAGCTCGAAAAGGAAGTCGTTAGCTGTACTCAAGGTAACCACTTCTCATTTTAAAATAGGAAATATGTAAATATATATGAACGTTGGCTGGAGTTTTAGTTATTTTCCGACGTGAGACTGGCTTGCAGTAGGTCGAGTGAGTTAATAACAGAAAAACAGACATTTAGCGACAACAAACAGACGCAGAGCAGCAACTCGGGTGAGGTAAGGACGAAGAGCCTCAAACTAAGCAAGTCATTATTTACCAGTACATTTTTAACAAGATTTTTTGTTTATACTCTTATTTTAATATAAGAACTTTTTTTGACAAGAACGTGAGGCTGAAAAATGCCAAAAATTCAAGAACAAGCTAAGAACATACTGAGGCCGAGGAAAGGCGAGGAACATTTTGGATCCTGATCGTGAAACTGAAACTTTCCGATTGACGTTTCTCGGGATGTGTTCGTCAGTACAACATCGCCTATAGTGTTGTACATATACAACTTTGTTTTTGAAACTTTTTTATACATTATATTTCTTTCTTGGGAAAACAAACCGTATCTGCAAAGTGATTCATTTGTAGAAACAAGCGGACCTGCATATTTTGTGTCGTGTTGATTTTAAAATAGTAGTACAAACATTGAAAAAGACTATTTCTGTTTCTGAAAACCCCCAGCTCAGAAAAAAACTATAAACAAACCAATTATTTCCGGTTGCATGCTGGTAATAAAAAAGGAACAACACCACTTAGTAACAGAAATCTGTTTTGAATTTGACTACGATTTACAAAAATAAATAAGAAGGTTTTCAGTAAAAGAATTTAAAGAGAATTTAGTACATATCTTTAGCGATGAGAAAACCAGAGAGACCACAAAGGCTTTTCAGGGACTTTAAGATTCACCGTGTTTTGTTCAATTCTTCTATCGGAACATTTTCAGAGATTTTATGATATTAAATCGCAGCAGAGTGCGACGCCACTTTTTGTTAATTCTTCTAAAATCCTCACCGCCGGAAATGTTTGCGTTGACTACCAATCAAATCACTTCGTTTCGGTCACGTGCAACCCTCACTTCTCTCTGGTGGAGTGGTGGCCGAAATGACGTAATTTAATTGGATGTCAAAGCTCTAAAATGGCTTCTCTTTCACGTGATATTGTGCGACGTGCGCGTGATTTCACTCACTGTGCGCCTGTCCAATTTTCATTCAAACCCGGTTTTCAGTGAAAATCGAGTAGAACGTTCGACCGAAAGTTAAAAAGGAACTTTGACTGTTTATGTTCTTTTGTGCGAAATAACTAAGTACTTGTTGGACTCGGCTTTTCACAATGTCACAAAATATTTAAATCTCGACCTTCTATCTCGCCCAATATAGCTTTCTAGACTTAAATATTTTTCACATTTGACGCGGCTGAACCTAATGAAATATGATAAGTTTATTCACTGCGCAAAGGTTAAAATACTTGGCCTACATGTGTTGGGTACACTTAAAAGACCAGATATGCCACTGACAGATCTACCAGAAACAGTAAATTCGCGACTTAAATATAAAGGCTACATATTCATGTGAAAACAATTTTCACTGGCAGTTTGTTTGTGGTATCCCAGCGCAAAGGTGTTAGTTGTTAGGGACATTGCGGGGGCATGTGTTTTTAGAAAATTTGGCTCCACAGTTTATAAACTTAATACTTCCTGCATTATTAAGATAATTGGTTGTGCCTTTTAAATTTCATATATTCCAAATTATGTGCGAGACAATTCCAGCCGCGAGCATCCCCCCACCCGGGCAAACCCCGGGCATTTGAAAAAATTGGTCAGCAAATTGTCGACAAATGCACTGCCCCCGTTCCTACTATGATGGTCCAATGCCTGGCCCACCAATATACAAAAAATTAACTTGCCATTTTTTAATAAACGTAACTGTTTCGACTCAATAGCACTGCATAAAACAGGTCAGAAAATGAGTCACTCCGACTGAACAAAGACAAAGCAAATGGTTTTGTTGCTTTTATAGGTCTTTTATGATCGATAAAATGTTCTTCTTATTTCAAAATAACGGTGTTTGAAACCCCTGACTCTGAGCGCCATCGGAAATGACGACAGAATGTTACGAAGCAAGTTTTTCGTTGTTTGATAACTAATTGCAAATGCCGGGGGGGCATTATTAATTGCCAAATGCCCGGCCTCCGGGACTCATCGTACATCAAATGCCCGCGGTTTGCCCGGGGGGGATGCTCGCGGCTGAAATTGACTCGGACATTACTCGTAGAAAAAAAATTGCTATTTCCAATACTACATAGTTGTTGTTTTCGACAAACTGAAAACGTAAATGGCAACAACAGACATGGTGTGTTTTTGGTAGATTTTTCTAATAGATCAAGATCGCGAAACCGTACAAAACTTATGAGAAACCACGCAAAATAGGGCATCAACTGAAAAACATTAGCTCGATGGCCTTTCCCAGGACCCAGGTAAATACTTCCACAAGCGAATAACGCAGCATTACACATTGTATTATACTTTAAAACTTGAATTGATCATATTTATTTGGGCAGTGGCTAGACCCAGCTTGGAGCCGGTCTAGAATGGAGATGTAAGGCGCCTCCTTCCCTCCACTAGCCTGG
>JAOBRH010244449.1:0-11661 GCA_027575125.1 Umimayanthus parasiticus | reverse complement strand
TTAGGAGAAGAATAATTGGTTAGGGTAGGGTAGTTGATTTTGCTAATGATTTTCAAATGATGTTGAACAAAAGAGACAATGCACAAAACCTAGGGGAGGAAAGGGACCAGGAGTAAAGTAATGAGGGGGGCGTAGCTGGTGATGTTGATGTTTGCAATTAACGTTAAACAGGAACTGAAAGACGAAGCACAGAAAAAGATGGCTACAATGGAGAAGGCCAAGTCATTGGCTGAAAAGATCAAAGAAGTGACCAATCACGACCCGTCAATGGTCCAAGATGTGGACGAGAAGGTGGCGAAGGTTGAGAGGCCGTTGGAAGAAGTGCTGGAACTGTTGAACGCCCGTCAGGCCGAGCTTCAGAGCGCTCTCTTACAAAGTCGAGACCTCAAAGACTCCATTGATGAGCTCAACAGGTGGTTGACCAGTGCAGAGAACCTGCTCAATGTACAAGGGCCTGTATCGGCCAGGTACAAGGTGTTACTGGCACAGGAGGAGAACTTGAAGGTTGGTTTGGATGGTCAGATCACTCGTAAGATTTAAAATTCGACATCTGCAATTTTTACTTTCATTATGTCGTACTTATAGATCGTTTCATATTTTGCTTTGTGATTCGTTGTTTGTTAAACAAAGCCGAATAACCCCTCGGGGAACTTTGTATTTCTTTTAAACAATCAAAAATTACTTAAACAAATAACATGGACCCCCTGGCCTGCATCGTGAAGCAAGTTAAGTTACTGGAAATTCGTATACAATACAGACAGCCCAGGTTCCCCCCCTCCCCCCTCCCCCCCAAATTCCACTACCAAACTTTTGTATCTACTGTTCAAGCAGCACTTATCCAACCCCGTTTTAAGATCCTGGCGTCAATTTAAAACGTAGAATACATTCGTGAAAAATGGGACCATTTATATCAAACCATTCATGGTCCCGGGTTCATGGTACGTTGGCGTCGAGAACTTTTAGAAGTACGAATTTGCTAAAACTATTTAAGTGAGTTGATTTGTTACAATCTTTGCTGATTTCTTGGCATTGGTAAAGCTTGAACTGCTCCAGTAAATAAGTACTCGCTATACTTTGTTACCCTTTATGTGGGTTTCGTTTTGTTTTAGGGTTTTGCCTTTTTAAGAACAGCAGCATTTGATATTACTTTATTGCACAATTCCGAGAGCAGATAGGTGGAGTGCTCAATGACCTTGTGTTTCTTTTAATTTTTTTAATAATAGGCCTTAAAAGACGATTTTGATAACCACAAACGTGCTTTCGAACATGTAATGGAAGAAGGCAAGCAAGTTCTAGAAAACTTACCACCAGGCCGAGAAAAGGACAAACTGGAACGCAAACTGAAGGAACTGGAGAAGAACTGGAACGAGCTGGCCGAACGTATCGACGGGCGGAAAGAGATATCGGAAGAAATTGAGCCCAGTACGGAGCAGTATTACAACACGTGTCAGGACTTCACTGGATGGCTGGACGACGCTGAAAAACGCTTGAAAGACACAGAAAAACTTCCTTGCGATGCCGAGACGCTGCAGCAAACATATGACATGCTTGAGGTGTGACGCTGTTTTAATTTTTATGCGAAGTACCTACATATGATAAATAGGAGTGTGATATGCACTTTAAAAAGTAAAATAGGTTATTTGGAACAATCTCTTTTCTTGTAGTGTTCGGGGAATAAAGGGCGAGTTTAGAAAACGAAGATATAAAAATCCCACAGGGTTTTCAGTATGAAGAGAAATCTGCGGATATCAGCATAATAATGCTGAATTATATGCAGATTATTCATATAAAGAAGAAAGAAATTGCCGTAAAGATTTTGTATTTCAGTGAAGTAAGAAAAGTGTTTAAGATAGTAACGATGTTGTATGTATACTCTAACAAAATGACTTGAAGTATATTATGATTTTAAAAAATGCGTTTAAGAAGGCAGTTTCAAGCGTAAACCGTCAGCAAACATGTTTTCGAAATCAAAAGTTAAAAAAAGTACAGAAACGGTTGTTTTCAGTGCATTAGCAAGATCCACAGCAAAATTATTTATGATTGTGCAACTTAACGAATAGCTTTGAGAGTACGGTATAATTACTTAGTAAGAGCGGCCAGTTTTACTTGGATTCACAGAGGAAAGTTTTCTCTATTTCAGACGCTGCAAGACGAAATTCAAGAACACAAACCAATTTATGAAACCTACACTTCTGCATCGACTGCTCTGGTAGCTGAATGCAACAAGAACTCGGTTACAGATGATCTGCCTGTCATTGAAGATGAGATCAGCGGTGTGAAGCAGCGATGGGATGCGCTGCGCAGACAACTGGATGAACAGCTCCATAAGTACGGCGCCGCTCTTGAAGATGCGATGAGATTCCAGGAGATTCTTATCATAGTGGAGCACATCTTGATCGAGGTTGAAGAGCTGGTAATTGTGGAATTTGTTCTCCTGCAGCCAAATGCTAAACAGGCTAAAGATGAACTTGGAAAAGTGAAGGTAAAAATTATGTACTGCTGATCGTTGGTTACGTTTTTGTGAAATACTATTGTTTCATTGAGCGTTAAAGGTTAATATGCAGTCTGTTCGTAAGACTAAAGGATACTCTAAACTATGCTACAATGTACATGTAGGGGTGGTGTAGAATAGAACAGTCGCCTCTCAACAATGCTACATGCGTTTAATTTCGGTCATGTTCATATACACGTAAGGCGGTCTTGCAACCCTTCTCTTAACGTACGGTTTGCTCTTTCAGTTAAAAGCGGTCTATGCACGCCGACATTTGCACTAGTGTCGGGATTATAGCTGTTTTAGATTAAGGCTAGTATTTCATTTAAGCCCGCTGAGGCCTTTCAGATTTTGTTGTTTCGGAGTTGGACTCCCACACTTTACAAATTGTATGTCACTTAAAACTCACCACCAGCTCTTTTTTGTATACGTATGTGCTAGGCCGCTAGTAGAAATTTATCTTAGAAAACTTGATATTTATTATCAATATCTTAATTCTTTATATTGCTAAGCTAGTGTTGTCGTGCAAACTAGACAAAGATTGTTAGCAACTAATTGCTAAGTTTTCAATACACTCTAATATATTTCCTATCATTAAAACTGGAGAATTTTTGCGCTCAGAATTGGTGACCACATCCCTCAGTATTAAAATTGTTTTATACTGATACTGTAACGGGAAGATAAATTGAAAACTTGGTGAAAAGGAAGTTTTAGGCAGACGCTGCCAACTTCATGCGTTTACCTTTTTGTGTCTAGTATGAGAAGATAGTTTCGTTGTTTGCCAAGTTATCTGCATCGCTGATTTGTATCTCTGACTTAAATTATCACTCAATGTGTTTGTATCTCTTCTTTTTTTTATATAGAAAGCTGCTGCGTTGCTGAATAACCGCAAACCACTACTCAACGACTTCAACAAACACGGCAAGGCTCTTGCTGAAAAAACAGGTTCTCCTGATGTTCCAGACAAATTGGCGGCTGTGAATCAAAAGTATGATACGCTAACCGCTCAGCTCCAAGAACGAGAAGACCTTTTGGAGAAGATTGCTGAAAACCTTGAAGCCAACGACAAAAACCTGACCAAGGTTGAAGAGGATTTGCCGGTTATCACACAACAGGTGTTGGAGCTCGCGCCCGTCAGCGTTGAGCCGGAGGAAGTTGAAACACAACTGCAAGAGGTTAAGGAAATCCAGACCCAGTTGGCGGAGGATAAGCAGTGTGTTGAGAGCGCACAGGATGCCGTGGAGTGGATCTTCGTTTATGCCAAACCTGAGCCTGATGTGGAGACAGAGATGAAGGAAAGAATTAACAAGGTACAATGTACAACTGTTTGCGCAGCAAAAAGATTTAGAACAAAGAGCTTCTCGTATCTTATCTGATTAAGTGTTTGATCAGGAAAGAATATAAATTTTGGCAAAAAGCATTGTTAATTTAAACATACTACGATACAGTACCGTACGGTTTTTCCAAAATGTTGTTTTATGCTATTATTTTTAATGTTACTACTATTATTTCTGAATATAAAACTGGTAAAAATCTTTTATAAGAACCAAATGTTTCGTCCGTAGGACATTTTCAGAGTAATCGTACAGGTTGGTTAGGTTTTAGTTATTATAAAAGATTTTTGGCCATTTTATATTCATTTTACAAAAGCAAAGTTTATGACATCGTTATTTCTATTATTATTGTTATTTTTCTTGTTATTAGGAGTATATTAAGAGTACTACGCCTATTAGAAAAACAGAATTATAGGGCCAGATATAGTTTCATGGTGGATTTATCATAAACTGTTATTTTTTTTTATTATTGTATGATTAGGAGAAAGAGTATTAAAACTAAGGTACACACTTGCAGGTCAAGGATCCCCTGGATGAACTCAGCAATACAGTTAATGAGCGGCAGAACGCCCTCAAATGTGCGCTGGTGAACTCTCAGGACTTCAAGGCTGCTGCAGACGATTTCATTGGCTGGCTCAACGCAGTTGAAGAGAAACTGGACGCAGAAAAGCCATTGTTATCGGACCTCGATTTCGTGCTGGAACAGCAGCGTGAGCACACGGTAGGTGACGTCATAGAGACCAGACTGGGTTTTTATGATACATGTTCGACATTTTGAACTTGTGAATTTTGAGTCGTTTTGGGCTCAAACTGACAATACTAGTGGTTAGTTTTCGATTTGTTAACAGTATTAAACTTAGATCAGTCTTGAAAAATCGTTTCAAGCTGGACTTGGGTCAATATCGACAGAGCAGAAAAGCGGCTTTCTCCCTCATCTAGACTTTCGTGTTAAGGAGATCGATGGCTAGTTCAGTTACAAATCTGGTAAACATGCTCCATTTGAGTCAAAGATAAGAATACCAACAAGTTTAGATTGAAAAAGGCAGTTTCGAGAAATAGGGCCTTCTACTTTGGAATAGGTGATATTTTGTTCGGTATTTTCCTTGGTTTCTCCCAGCTGTTCTATTTTAACTGATTTAATTTACGTATCTCCTGATTTAGTGCAGAGTTCAAGGTACATATAACAAAAGGACACAAAGTGCCCTACAAGGTTTTAGCGCCTGACACCAACCCCCTGTAAAATACGAAACCCTCTCCACAATTACACCCTAAGTTAAGACTTTTTTGAAACAAACAAGAAAAGATTTGACACGAACACCAAGTATAAACACTTGCACCACCACAGCACTTACGACAAATTAATTAGTTTGTAAGTGCAAATATTGTCTTGATCCTGATTTGTGTTTTGTCAGTTGTTTACGGTCATAGCAACAAAGTTAAATACCTTCAAAACTTTGTCAATACGCAAATAAAATCACAAAAAATACGTTTTCCGTCTTTCTGCTCTGTCATCCACATATGAATATGATTTCTTTCCTCTTGTAGCCTATTTCTGACGATGTGACCCAACACGAGCCAGTCTTTGCAGCCATCAAGAAACAAGCAGAGAAAGTTTTGGAGTCCACAGAACCGGGCAAAGAGCGAGACCGTGTCCAACACAAACTCAACACTATTGAAGCCAGGTGGGAAAACGTACAGAAAGATACCACTGACCGCCAAGCACAGCTGGAGCAGATGGAGCCAGTAGCGCAGGAGTACCAAGAAGCCTTGCAGGAGCTTCTACCCTGGATTACAGTGACGGAGAAAAAGATTGGCAGCCTGCAGTCCTTGCCTTGTGACAAGAAGGTTATGGAGAGGTTTGAGCAGGTGATGAAGGATATTGAGAAGGAACTGGCCGCCGGTCAGGAGACAGTCAAGTCTCTTAATGACGTCGCTAAAAGCATGATTGAGCTGCGACCGGAGGACCTGGAAAACGTCAAAACACAGGTATTACTTTCTCCTGTTTTTCTAATGCAAAACATGTAATGAAGTGGACAAATACACAGAGGCCAACCCTATAGACAAAGTGTTGAATACTGTTAGAGAAATGATCCAAAACGAACAATAGAGATCTTACGCAACGAGGACACCAACGTCGACGAGAACGTTACAAAACAATACACTTAATTACAGAATACAATGGCTTCACGTGTGAATGCAGTCAGCTGGACACCTTTAGTTAACAGAAGGTCAAAAGGTCACTTTTGTGGTTTTCCGGAGAACGTGAACAACAAAATATGAACCATTTCAAAAGTAAAGTTTCTTATTTTTGATGTTCACACAGCTTCATGCAAAGTTAAATAGAAACAAACAAGTTATACGAACAAACAAGGGAAAAGTGGGAAGTTAAGATTACGGCAGCCGTCTTTGTTGACGTTCCCGTCCTCGGTGCGATACTCTAAGGTTCAAAATAAACGGGGGGGGATGTTTATTTTTTCGTGATTTTTGAAGACAAGAAGTTCATGAATATATCATAGACTCTTGGTGTTTCGTTACTGTAAGCGTCTCCGCAATATACTAGAAATACCGATGTTGAGCGAAGGTAATAAAGTGTTTAAGGATAATCCTATTTTCGTCTCTTCTCTTTTATGTTTTGTTCCCACCCACCCCCCGTTTATTTTGTCTCCCCCGTTTAATTTGACCTCCCCTGTTTATTATGAACGTGAGAGAAGGTCTGTTATAACTCTGAGAGGTAGACGCGAAAGAAAATCGAGCGGCATTTTATTGCTCCAAAACTCCCCATTTGGCTTTAGACTCCATGCGGAACAAAGTGAAATTTCTTTTTTTTAATTTCATGAAGTAACTATAAGGTGAAATTGTTGGCACTCAAACATGTTGTTTTCTCTAGGTTCAGGACGTGAACGAACGCTGGGGCGAAATTATGCGGTTCATTCCCGAGAAACAGAAAGACCTGGAGAAGCTGAAAGAACTCTTGGACAACTTCCACGTGTGTTTCCAAGATGTGGAGAGGCTCGTTGTGGAGGCCATCACGCTCTGTGCCTTCTACATGCCTGCCATGAACGTGGAGCGGCTGCAGGAGAGTCTGGCCGCCATTACGACCATGCAGTTATCGTTTGGTGATAAAGAAAATGACATAGACATGATTCAGGTGCTTGGCATACAAATTATGGACCTGTTGGAGAAGGAATCGACCGATATTGCTGCTATTCAAGGACAGGTAAGTGTTCCTTTGAGAAATCAGTATCATCATCCATCATCTTTCGTCTTCACGAGAGTCTCCTGTCATACTTGCCCCGGTTATGCTTCCATTGCTGTCGATCTGACATAACCCCCTCAGCTCCTGCTTGGCTGCGCCAGTATGAACTTAACTTTTCTATGGAACATAGTGTTGGCTTTCGAATCTTAATCATGACATAGTGTTTTAAATTTTAGTAACGTTAGAGAAGTTATAGTTTATCAGGTTACACTAAGGGAGTGGAGGTGAATTTCTATTAAACGTATTCTCCCTTACTGTTCCTCATGGCCTATGTATGCACCAATAGTAAGAAAAAGAAGAAAAAGAAAAAAATGTATTTGTACGTATAAGTGGAAAACTTTATGCGTTTACAATAATAATAATAATAATAATAATAATAATAATAATAATAATAACAATAAATAATTAAATACATTTGAACACTTCTTAGTTATTACAAATTCTCAAACAAAAACGTTGCTGCAGGACTATACTAACCTGTTTTGAAATTGTCGTTTGTGATGACTTTCTAGCCATTATATGAATATTGTACTCAATTACCCTTCAACCCTCGGTCTTTTGTCTTATAGGTAGCTCTCTCAAAACTCCAAATACTATCGTTAACCTCTAGTTATCTGTTGTTGTTAGGTCGAGGCGTGTCGTTTGAGGTTTCAGATGGTGAGAGAGCTCTTGGAGAAGAAGAGAAGTGAGTTGGAACGGCATCTGGAGCGGCTGACGGTTCTGTTGGAGAACATGGAGGAGCTGGAAGTGTGGTTCATGGCCATGACTGACACCATTCAGAACCTGGAGCCCATCAGCACTGAACCAGAGAAAATCAAGGAACAGTTGCTTGAGGCGGAGAGTTTGTACGACAATGTTCAGGTATGTGCATCAGCTCACGAACAGTAAGGCTCTACCCTGAGAACGAAGTATTCCATTGGTCACTGAACAATAACAGTAACAATAACTGACACTTTTTAACATAAGTTATTGTATGTTTCATTACGGATGGTCAGTTTTAGGGTTAAGGTTTTGGCTATATATATTATGTTTCTATCAACTGGTATCTTACGTTCAGTTCTCTGAGTAAAGTACAATTCCTCATGAACGGGTAAAAGATCACTTGGGCGATATTTTGTGGTAAAGGAACCAATGGCATGGATGGAATGTGTTGTTTTGTTTTGTTTTGTTTTTTGTTCCCTTGAATATTTTTATTTGAATATCAACATCAACGCTTTTTTACATAGTTTTACAGTGTCTTGACAGATTGGTTCAAATGCTTTACATACATATTTTTTTTACATACACACATTCTCTTAGTAGAATTGTTTAAATTTAATACATACCTTATTTTTTCACAGTTTAATCGTTTCACATTTTCTCTACTTTCAGTCTTTGAAAACCTGTATCTTTCCTTAAATGATATTTGTTTTTATCATTTATCATTTATTTTAGAAACGTATGACGTCTTGAGAGGAACAATTAATCAAAGTTGTTTTTTTAGAACTGGATCTGACTGATTCCTTTCGATACTCCTTGGATTAATCACGGGTGACTTCTGTAAACTCGAACCTTGAAGGGAAATTGAAAGTGAAAAAAATTGAGTTATCGAGAGTTCGAATTATCAGGAGTTCGAGTATTTGTGAATCGAAGTTTTGAGTGTTTTCCCGAGTCAACTTGTGACTTCTATTTTGCTTGCCTGCCACAGGAACAGAAGCAAGTTTACGAGGTCGCACAGGAAGCGGGTGAATGGCTGATGGAGAAAAATCGTGATAACGACGACGTTGTGGTAGAGGTGGTCTCAATGCTGAGCAAGGCTCAGACCAAAATGGATGGCATCGAGGCCAAGGTGGACGAGAGAAGGGATAAGCTGCAAGCCGCTATCTTGGAGTCTCAAGACATCCAGATTACCTTTGCTGAGTTTCTAAACGATATGGCAGGTATTGAAGAGGAGCTTTCTGCTGTGAGACCCGTCTCTGCTGTGATGGATACACTCAAGGAACAAGAGAGAGAACATAAGGTATTGTCATTACCGGTTTGCAACAATTTGAAAAAAAAGTATTTACAAAAAGTTATCAGAATAGTAGGTACTCAGCCTACTGTAATAGCCAAAAGTTAGTTTGGATTGTTTGGCTAATTATAATTTAAATCAATTTTGTTTAGTTGTAGTAAAGGAGCAAAAAGAAAAGAAATAAGCAAATAATTGCAAAAACAACAACGATATCATACTTAGAAATCAAAACTTTCAAGAGCACGGTAAAACATTTCCGTGTAGAAATTTTTGCTGGCTTTCAGTCTTTTTTACTGTTTCATTTTTTTTTGGCTTCAGTCTAGTTTAATTTAATTCCTTCGCCAGCTACAATTCTGAGAACAATGTAACACTGTTGGAAAATTTAACATATAAATCAAGAGTAGATTGAGTGTGATAAGGAAAAGCAACAGAATTTCCGTTCCATTTGCAATACAATCACTACATATCTAAAAGGTGAAAAACAAGAGAAGATAAGAGAGTCTTGAATATGGAGTTTACAATAAAAAATACTACAACCATTATCGATGGAAGGCACAATTGTACTTAGATCTGCAACTGCTCTTGGATGCTAGTCTGAAGGACTATAAGTTCCTCGTTTGAAGAAATAAATTTAAGAAGGCTAGTCTTAAACAGACGAGCTCCATAGCTCGGCAGTGCCAGTGAAGCATGATTTCCTGTAGTAATCTAAATCTCGATTTCTATGTTCATAAAGTAAACTGGTTGACTATAGACTGTTGCTCAAGATCTTTGCCTTGTCGTAGTCTTTTGGTAAAGGGATGTTGTTTGGTTGCACAACAAGAGTTGAAGTTTCTTTGATGGTAAGATCCTAGTTTTGGTTTACGTTACACTTTTAAAACAAGGCGAAAAAATGCTTACCTGCCAGAATCATTATATGAAGAATCTTTCTTATCGTTGGGAGTAGAAGAAATTTGAACCTCGTTTTTCGTTTTCAGATGTTAAAGGATGACGTGCAGCAAACAGACCAGTTAGCTGACGAACTCGTTGCACGAATACAACATCTTCTTGAAAACACAGAGCCAAGCCCCGACCGTGAGAACCTGGAAAAGAGGCTAGACGATATGAAAACGAGGTGGGATGCTGTCAAGTCCAAGACCGCTGACCGACAAGCAGAGATTGACACTCACGCGCCAGTTTTGCATGAGTACCATGATGATGTTAGTGACTTCTCTACCTGGCTGGCTGACTTGGACAAGAAGCTTTCCTCTCAAGATCCCATTGGCTGCGATGTTGACGCCATTTGCAAGCAGCAAGATCAAGCTAAGTTGCTTCATGCAGAGCTGGAGAAACACAAGCCTGAGTACGAGAAAGTCAAAGAACTAGCAGAGGTCATAAGTGATAACAAGCCAGAGGATGTGTATGTCGTGGAAGCTCAGCTGCAGTATTTGAATAAACTATGGGACAGCGTCGCGGTGCGTCTGAACAACCGTGAGAAGCAGCTGGACAGTGCAAAGGGTGCTGCTGAATCTTACTGTGAGGCTGTGCGGCCCGTGAAGGAGTTGATTGCTCGTGCAGAGGAGGGACTGGTGCCCTTGGAATCCATTGGTCCTGATGTAGAGAAAGCTAAGAAAGAATTGAACACAACCAAGGTAGAGTATTTTACTTCCATTCACCAAATGTCAATAAATCAACGGCAGTAAAATGTACGTAAAACGTTATAATACAGTTGACAGCATACAAAGAACAGTCACCGTATTACTGACAACAAGTTGAGTTTGTGTTCAAGAGTCCAGGACAGTTCTAAATATCAAGACGGAACAGAGCTTAACATATATATATATATTAATAATACAGCGTCCTGGTTAGCTTTTAAAGTAAAGTTTGGTATCTCATTTTGGAACTGTAAGGCTTGGCTGAAGCTCTCTCGTTATTTTCAAAAAGATTGAATTAGCACAATGATCTTTCATTATGAACATTGTCAGGCCCTACTCAGTTCCTTGGAATCACATGACCCTGATGTCAAGCAGGCGTGTAGACTGGGACAGAATCTGCTGCAGACTGTGGACAGCCAGTCCCCGGATGTACCAGAGCTAAGGCAGGAAGTGCACTCGATCCCCGAGCAGTATGCAGACTTGAAGGCACAACTTGCAGAACAGAAGAGACAGCTTGAGAAGTTGATCCTCAACGCAAACATGTTCCAGACCGAGATCCGTGAGTTAGAGCTATGGATAAATGAGGCTTCTCAGAATACATCTGTACAGGAACCTATCAGTACAAATCCTGCAGTGGTCAGAAGACGTCTTGAACAGATCGAGGTAACGGCCCTTTCTGTTGGTTCAGTTTTGTAAGCCCGGGGTTCAGCTGTCAGTCTAAAGTCGGACGGTGAAACAGTGGTAAATCCCTTGCAACAACGCCAGATGTAAGAACGAACGGGGGGCGGTTTCACCAGAAAAATATAGTTCTATTTTATTTTGAGCTTTGCAAGTTTTCGATTTGGTTTCTAATTAGCAAAAGGCTTCTTTTTCAGAAACTGAGGTTCCGTGAAAATTACTATGATCTTTCCTCTCCAATGAAGAGTCTCTTTAGATCAGTCTTTGAGTAGTCAATAGCT
>JAOBRH010243337.1:0-11664 GCA_027575125.1 Umimayanthus parasiticus | reverse complement strand
AAAACGATCCCAGAAAGCAGTGCTTCAACACGTAAAACAAAAGAATTAGAATTTTAGCATTGCTTTCTGGGATCGTTTTGGGTGGACAGACCCAGTCTCCCCGTGAGTTTCAGGAGTGGGCCAGTCCCTCCACATTCGAATGGGAGACTTCTAAGAACCCACCTAACTAACGAGAAGAGTAGGATAATCCTTGACTAGTTACTAGGCTTCTTCCGCTCTACGTGTGCGCGGTCATTAACCCCCCGATTGATCTCGGTGACGTCAAAGGGATGAATTCCACTCGTCTTGGTGACGTCACGGAAACCAATCGTACTCAAGCTCCTAGGCAACAAATGGCTGGGAACTACAGAAGTCGTACAGAAACTAGGAAGGAAAACCCGATTTTGTGGTCTGTTAACTGATGGTGCATATTTAAAATATCTCAGACAGAATCACGGTGACCCGCAGAGTGACCCTGAACCCCTGAACACCTGAACCATACATTTATTTGAACAGGATGCTGAAGAATCGACTTTGAGCGGGGCACCTGGATATACGCGTAACCATACAGAGTGCTTGGTGATGCGCAACAGATGGTTCATATGCGAGAAGTATAGGTCAAACGTACCTTGGGATCATGTCCTTTCCCAGAACAACTGACACAACGAAATCTTCCGCGTAGATGGCAGCTGATTCGCTGCGGAAAACCAAAATATCCATAGTGTCAAATAACGAGTTAGGAGTAAATGGAAATATTTGAATTTAGTTTGCTATACTTAAAAAAACAATTTTTGAATCCATATAAATTGTCTTACAAATACTTCGAGTGAGTAAGCCCAAATATACGCTTATGAGTGATGAGTGTGGGTTTTTTTTTTGGGGGGGGGAGGCTTTAACCTAAAATAAACCAACCTTCCAAACTCTCCTTCTGCTTTTGTGCCGCGTCAGGACGAGCCAGAGCACCCATTTACACCACTTGTTTACAGTCAACCGAAGTTACGTGAGATCCGTATCAAAATTACAATCGGTAGAAAGGCGAAGCTCTTAGCTTTTTTGAAAAATATTGTCTTGGACCCGGTTTTTCGGTATTTTGAAAGTAATGTTACGCTGCGGCTACTCTGTAGTTCAAAGGCTTTATTCTAAGTATTTAAACACAAATGCGTTAATGAAACAGCAGAGACCCAACGACTTGTCGCCGTCTTCAACATGTTCAAACAAGTCTTCAATTTCGCCTCATGCTTGAAAAATACAACAAACTTCTTCTAAGCGTGTCATTTCTGTTGACTGTAAAAGAAAACACTTAACTGAAGGTAAACTATCACTTATCGATTGCATTTGCGCATAATAAAACTAAGAAAAATGGCCCAGACATGTTAGCAAATATGCCCGACGCTTGAATGAGCCGGGGAAAAAATAAATCTAACACCTTCTCACTAACAATTTCTGTTTTCCAGGTGAAAGCACTTTGGCAAAAACGGAGTATATATTTCTACCTGAGTACGCCAGGATTGGAGTAGGCGAAGCACTGCATGCCGGGATAGGAGGGTTTGAGGAGAACACTGAGGAGGGAGGCAGTACCAGCCCCCAGTGAGTGGCCCACCACTATTAGCTGGTAGTCCTACAAAACGGGGAATCAAACATTAAAGTGAGGTGTGTTGATCCGACTTTCATAACTTATTCCTTTTATAATAAAAATAATAATAATATAAACAACAGTAATAACAATAAAAATTGATAACATCAATAATAATCTTATCTAATAGTAATAATAATAATAGTAATAATAATATCAACAACAACAACATTGACAATAATGTTTGCAACAAAAATATTTATTTCTATGGAGCAATTCAATAGGTATTTCCAAATGCGCCTCATAAAATCAAGAAAACAATTACAGCAACTGTTGGTTGGTATAAATTATATTGTCTTGGATCTTGTTTGAATTTTCCAAAGTTCGAAGTTCAGTTGAGCGAAGCTTCTTTTGTCGGTTTCTGTTAGAATATACAACAAGTCAAGATAGCTTAAAACAATATAAATATGTACACAAAACTCAAAATACAACACCCGAAAATGAACAAGTAAAAGGTAAGATTAAAAAGCTGAATGGGGAAAGGTATGAGCGGAATTCGTAGTATGCCAACGGCCTGAGAATAGCAAGAAAAGAGAAAAAAAACGCCGAACGCATCATAAAATAGTGACAAACAGGATGGAGTTCAGCAACAAAAACAACTTTCGCTAGAAAAATTTTAAATGCGTCCGGATGAGGGGAGCTAGTTACCAGTCTCAATCCTAAAGTTTTATGATGGCTAAATTCAGCAGTGTAGTTGTCATACAGAGCTTTCAGAGGATTTGTGTGGGCAATACTAGTTTCCGGAATTTACTAATGTTTTGTGAACTGTTGATTGAGCTAACAAATTATTACTATAAATAGCAGTTCGTCATAGAGGAAGATGTTATGAAGCACACGTCACTCAACTGAACTGCGATTGACAGTGGTTAGTATGTCATATAAAATAGAGTAACACATGCTGTAAAACGTTAGTTTTGGGGGTGGGTTAATGAGAGAACGTGAACTGTGTTAACTTGAGATAACTGTGAAAATGTGATTAAACCGAGAAGTCAATCTTCAACTCTGTGACTCTTTTATGTTGTGAAAAGCATTCTCGACAGAGGGTTCACAGGGAAGACTATTCCAAATTCTAAAATCGTTGCATGTAGTATTTAAGAAGTAGAATTCAGTCAATGTTGTATCGTGTGTCAGGCTTAAAAGTGTAAACTATATTGGGATTTGGGTTTGACATATATCAGATCTGCAACGTAATAGGTGCAAGACCGTGGATAGTTTTGAAGGTAGACAGAACAATCTTAAAGGCGATTCTGAATCCTACAAGTAGCCAGTGAAGCTCCAAAAAAGGAGTGACATTAGAACGTAGCTACAAACGAGTCGCCAAAATATCTTCACAGTCAGTGCTCCTTTATCATAACAGTTACACTGAATGTAGATATTTCAACACGCTTGTTCCTGTACTGAACAATATTGTCTCCAGAATCCTCTTTACCACTCACTGGTGTGTCTGCAAAAGCTCTTTCCAGGATGTGTCTCTCCTCAAGGACACCTTTGACGTACTGGGCAGCTTTGAGGATGCCCTACAAACATTGCAGATAAGAAATTGCCGAGTGTAATTCATAGACAAGTGGTACAAGTTGACACATACACATGAGCAGACAAAATAAAACTGACAACCAGAATGACAGGTGAAGCAGAGTAAAAACAAATTAAACATTTTCACAGACATGCATACGGAAGAAAAACAACAATTAACAACAACAATCAACAAAAACAATCAATTAGCAACAACAATCAACAAAAGATGAAACAAAATAGTAGAGGGGGGGGGCATTTAGAGCTAATGTGGAAAAAGGGTTCCAGGGCCCGGTTATTCAAAGTCCGATTAGTACAAATCCTAGATTAACTCTATAGGTTTTAATAGTTAACCTAGGACTGGCACTAATCGGGCTTTGAACAACCGGGCCCTGTACAACACAACTTGCACTTGAAGCCCCTGACTGTTTTGATGAAATACAATTCCTACAGCACTGGAGCAAAATAATAGCACTTGTTGCACCGACAAGAACATCTCCCCACCACCCCCCCCCCCTTCAAAAGTTAAATGCTTTGCTTCTAGTAGTATAACATGAAGCCGCGTTTACAAAGCTAGCTATGCAAAAACGTGTAGTTTATGAGCAATCGGAACTTCTCTCACATACTGTAACCTGCCACCACTCAGTATCTGTTTACCTAGATCGCTTGGTAGTGTTACCAGGTCAACCGGCAGCTGCTTGAAAATGCTCTCTGATTTGCTAGTCAAACAATATTGGTAACAAGAGCCAGTACCTTGAAACAGTACGTAACTGTCCGCACACGAAAGAGCAACTTTGTGAACGACTGCAGCAAGAAGCATAATATCACACACTGCACGTGTTAGTGGAGCCTAATGTTGTAATACAAACTACACTTGTAACCAGAAGGTTTATAAGTTAAGAGTGCAAGAGGGCAGTGTACATCAGCGACACACATCGGAAAACGGAAGGACAGACCAACTGTCTGAACAGTTAATTCAACCTTCAGTGAAAGACAAGATAATAAAAACGAGCCGTACACAACCAGTTATACCTTGTGTGCTTTTGCGTTTTCAACTCCTTCAATTTCCATATCTGTCTGACTCGCCGTCATGTCTGTAAGAGCATCCTGTAGAACATAAGATAAACTTGCATGAAAGGAGGGAGGGGGTAATGATCAAGCCACACCTTGAACAATCCAATCGCAGGATACGTCTTCTTTAGAACAACATGTCTTGAAAACTTTAACCTTTGGGACAGTACATACTTAAACAGCTCACCTCAGTTAATTATTTTGCATTCGGCAGCCCCTGGACTTGCCAAATTTAGAGGGACCACAGTCTAATTTAATTAGCTTTTACCCTGATGGGAGAAGAACACCAGGCCATTCCATTTTATATGCACACCCCTCCTGTAGATGAGAATTTTAGAGGGGTCCCGATTGACGGGAAAAATTCAGAGGGGTCTGGTGAAAATACTCTCATCCACAGGAATTTCAGAGGGATCTGGAGAAAAATGCTCTCATCCACATACAGGAATTTCAGAGGGGTATGGAGAAAAATGTTCTCATCCACATAGAGGAATTTCAGAGGGGTCTGGAGAAAAATGCACTCATCCATAGGAATTTCAGAGGGGTATGGAGCAAAATGCTCTCATCCACAGGAATTTCAGAGGGGTCTAAAAAAAAAATTCATTTAAGAAGGGCTTCAACACAAATCACCTCATCCACAGGGGAGGTGTGCATATAAAATGGAATGGCCCACTGCTACAGGTTTCCCCAATACACAGATCAAGAGTTTCAGCCTTCCGATCCAAATTCAAAAGAAAAGTGAGAACTCGTTACGTCAGGCTAATGTGTCTGGTGATGTTTAACAATGGCCTGACCTTTAATAAGTGCTCACGTTTCCTTTGAATTTGAACCGGAAGTCTGAAACTCTTGGACTGTGTATTACAGCAGGCCCTTTGTAGTAGAGGAGGTGACAGCCCACAACGCCGGCATTAGTCTACTCTTATCCTTAAGTAAGTGGTTTTTTTTAAGTACCCGAAAAAACATTGAGAGACTAGACCAATGGCTTAACATCCCTGTCCATGGACGGTGTGGCAAAAGAAGGTCAGAACACTGTAAAATCCCACGTTAAATTTCCCCAGTAATACCCCCCCCCCCCTTACCGCTTGTATAGATAGGCCCATCTACCTGCTAACAAAAATAGTATTCCAGTGACAAGCTACCCAAGGCATGCATGTTGGTTTTAGTTAACTGAATTCTCTGATAGTATATCTCATTTGGAAACGTTCTTTTCTACACTACTTATAAGCCAAACTGTTGTTAAAACCAGCCAAACTCCTTTATACCAACTACCATAAGCACACGGCTTTAGACTAGATTAGATACACTTTTAATATTTGCATATAGTGGACCAGCTATATTTCAATAGTTGGTGTAATTACGATCACAACTCGTACTCTCCCTTACGGCCCTATTCTAAATTTCAAATATAATAAAAAAATGTAAGTCCACTATATACAAATATTATAGTGTCTCAATTTTTAAACATGGCCCTGTTCTAAATTACACAGATAGCAGTAAAAAATATGACCCTATATAGTAATAAAAAGAGTCTAATTATATTTTAAAAATAAAATATAAAATATTCTAAAAAGAAAGTGTAAAAGTGAAGGATGTAATGTGGGATTTATTACATGTGTCTTTTTTATTGTCTTATAAATGCTCTAAATGTGAAAAAACCTGTTGTTCCTCACCCACTCCTCACACTTACCACACACAGACACTGCCACACAGAAACACACACATTCACACGCTTGACCATAAATAAAGGACAATGTTTTTGCCGAATGAATAGAAGTTAACCTTAAGTGAACAAGTTAAGCTTGTCATTCACAAATCTCTTCGGAGAATTTTTCTATCTACAAACCATTGTACGCTTATACGTAGTGTAGCACCCACCTTAAGTGACAATGAGCCACGGATCGAAACGACAATGGCTTTCTGCTCATGATCAACTGCCACGTAAAAAGGAACTTGATATAGCTGTCAACAACAAAAAATTACTACTGTTTTATAAAATAGTTATGCAGTACCTAAGCAGAGGATTTCATTTCCTTGCATACATATGCTGAGACTGGAAGAGAGGGCCAAATAAACAAACCTCTTATTTTACTTGAAAATCATAAACCTATCATGACTTGTTTAAATTTGAATAAAGTGAGTATGTGAACTATTAAATCTTTGAACCTTTTAAATACATTTACTGACCGACACTACATCTTGGTCAAGTGGTTAGTGTGTCTGACTCTTAACCTAGGAATGTGAAGTTGTGAGTTTGAACTCCGGTATCACCACTGTGTTGTGTGCTTGAATAGGGAACTTCAGACTTGTTCCACCTTCCAGTCGACGTAGCTGCACAAATGAGTACTAGCTTCTCCTAAGGCCAACTGGCCTATGTAGCTGGTGGATTTGTTTGTGGGCGGAAATGGAGCGAAGAAGAGATTAGAGTTAAAAAATACGACAAGAAAAGGAAAAATAGGCAGAGGAGTGCAATTTGGCACCAGGACAAGCCAATTCAAGTGGTTTCAAATTTTTCCGTCCACAAACAAGACCGCAAAGTATGCCAGGCTAAGTTGCAGTCGATTACTGTTCTATCACAGGGAGTTTGATACAGACTCCAGGAAACCATAAAACCTCCTTTTACACTTTGTCCATCATTAATCATTATGAAACTGTAATACAGTGTGATATCCACCCACAATTCATACCATTTCCCATCATTCATTATGTCACTGGACCTCACACACTGCAACCCAATAGCTGCACATACATCTATTACCATCACTAGTACCTCATTGTGAAAGCTGCAGTACAGTAGCTCCATATCTTCTGTTTCTGACTGGATCTTGAGAGCTGCTGTATTACAGTGGCAACAGTTGTCTTCGTGGATATGCGGCAAGTTGGGACCACAGCATCCTGTGCAGCATCTACAGTCACCACCAACAGGTATTTATACATGTAAGTATTTAACAACAGATATTGCATGCTCTAAGAAGGACTACACTGCACATACATGTGAGAGACTTTAATTTTGCTGGTTAGAAATTAAACATTTCATGGCTGCAGTCAGGCATAGTGATAAAAATGGTTTCTATATTGATACTGACAAAAATTCTTTAAAATCACCGATAGAACCTTTCGGTTAAAATACTATAACCTTTCTAAGCATATGAAAAGACTACTAATTAATGGGGCATGTGGATATGCTCATTATTAGACTTTGGCTGGAAATGGAATTGTTGAGTGGTGGTTGTTGTTTGTTGAGTGAACACGCCTTCTACCGGAGGACATCCTGGGCCATGCTTCCAGGGGAAAATTGCAACATTAATTTTAAATACCTGATCACTAGAAATGCATCAAAACTAAAAGCTAAGTAGAAATGTACTGTCAGTAGTTTTGTAGATTGTGTGTAACTTGGAAAACATGCAACAGGAAAGCCCCCCTGGAACACTTTAAGGGGCCATAAACAACTGGAAGTAATATCTGTAATGCATTTGTTTCGCAGCATACTCATAGCTTACAGCATAAATTACTTCCTTCTACATTCAGCTACTGAAGAAGATAGTACACTGCAACAACATCCTAGAAATACTGTAGAGTTTAAAAGTTCTCTCAAGATATACCAATTTCTTTGAAAATGCGAACAAAAAAGTGGTTAGAGCCTGTGTTTCACCGGCGCAACAGAAAGTAAAAACACCGACAACAAAGAATTATATGGTAAAACTCAAATTGTTGCTAGACGCTTTTGTATAAGGCTACAATTTTGGCAGTCAGTTTCTCTCTCATAACATTATAAAGTTTTCAAATTCCACACAAACGGTCTTATTTGGAGTCATATATATTGCCTACCCGCCAAAATGGCATCCATAACTGTGACAAGGTATGCAATTGTTTTGAGAAAGATCTTAAATAATACCTTTTAGCAAAGTTTCGAGTTTTCTGCATTTTGGAAGAACAACCTTGATGATAATCATAGCTATGTGAACACAGTAGGGCACATCTGATGCCACTGGCTGAGCTTGGCTAAAGTCCTTTCCAAGATGGTGGCAATGAAACTTATTTTGCTTAAACAGAACGCCTCTTTTCGGACAAACAAAATCAATAACAAGTAAACAAGGTATATTTTTTTGAACTACTACAGTCACACGTCAATCTTGCAAAAATATTTTGTTAATGTGCTTGCTTAAATTTACAAACCTGTATTTCGGGAACAAACTACAGGGCCCACAACAGGGGTTCATGTACACATAGAGGGGCCAGCCGTAGGATCCCAGCGAGTACTTCATGAAGTAAGCCACTTTGTTCACCAGGTCACAATCTTCCTGAAAACCAGACCAGTGGTGAGGAGAGGAATGGGTATTAACAATATATTTATGAAAGGTTTAATTCAAAATGGTTTGTCATTGACTTGATTAAAAACTACTCCTAAAAGATGCTCAAGTAATTGCACAACTTTACGCCTTTGATAGTTTGAATAAACTAATGACGAAAATTTGCGATTACCACTCTTATTAAAAGCGCTACTTGCAAAACATATTGTTAGCTGTAGAATGGCTTAAAAATATCCAGATTTTTTATGATTGTTTCCCTATTTGCTATTAAATAAAGAGAATCACAACTACATGGTTTCCAGTGAGAATTTTTAAAAAGCGTCTCAGGGACCTCTTGTTTCTTTTTTTAGGAGTCCCAAAGGAACCTCAAGTTGATCTAATGTAGCAATGTTATGTATCTTCTATCAGTCTTCTGCATCCTAGTGATGCACAGGATTTCAACTTTTGCGTCCCAAAATATTTCTTGGCATATAATACGCAATTGTTTTCTGACACAATGCACAATTAAAGCACTGGTAAAATCAAAACTTTGTTGCCACAATGCATTATTTTGAGTTCTTGTCCCAAGGGTAAATAGCTTTCCTATGTTCACCAATTCTGGTCCCAGATCTTCTAGAGGGCCAATACTTCCGTAAAGAAACATGTTAGAAACTACTATATGGTGTTTTGCTATCTGTTGAACTTGAATTAATAATAGTAGCAGAAAGACAAAAAAGTAGACTGATGCAGCAGTAGTAAACCCCGCCCAGAAAATTGTGGAATGTGTTGCATGCAGCTAATAATAATAATAATATAGTATTTCTAAAGAGTAAATTACATAAAAATGTTTAGCTGTGCTACATACAATGTACATAACGTGTGTCCAGTGAATCAATTGTTTGTAATGTACATGTATCAAATGTTTGACATGTGTGGAATGTATGGTATGCATACTAATGAGAAATGAGAATAATATACATGGTAAGATATTTAATTATGAATAATGGAAAGTACCTTCTTCCTGGCACACCGAAAACAAAAAGGGAGTACAGAGGAAAGAGAAAAGGGAAAGGTAGTAAGTTGTGCAAATTTGTGTTCAATCAAATCAACCAATCAGAGTCTAATACTCAAAAATTCTGGTTTCATGGCAGAATTTTTATGAAAGCTTGGGTGTTTTACCTCCTACAATGGGGCCTGGAAGAGGCTAAGTCCAGACACTTATCATTTCCACTTGTACATACATGTAAAGCTTATTGGCCAGCAATCCTCTTGCTGTACTATACTGTTTACTTGTACTTATAAGCTCCATTTGATCAGAGTCCCTCAACAGTAGATACACATGGCACTTAAATATCAAAGTATCAAAATAATTGTGAGCACTTGTAAGCTTTTACATACCTTATGGCTAAAGTCTACAGGCTTTTCCTGATGTTGTTGCTAGGGAGTATAATAAATACATTGGAAAATATGAATACTGGCCAAGCAGAAAGATAGGATATCGAGGGCGACAGTGTAGCTAGAAACATATATTTTGTACAATTTTTGTGAGTCACAATCAGAGCTGGATAGTACAGTAAAACCCCACATGTAAGAACCTAGTGAATTAAGGACCTAGAGTCTCTCATTTTGACTTTTAATAACCAAAAATATAAGAACCTATTCAGGCTGGCAAATTAAGACAGGTTCTTATGTGGAAAATTGAATGTTGGATCATAAAAAAAGCTTTTAAGAAAAATCTTTTGACAGACGAGTATAATATTTTTTCTTTTTCTCATATTTTTTTAACAAGTTGTTATGTTTGGATTGAAGCTTATAAGATGTATTTGTATACGTAGAGATTGTATTTAGTAATATAGCATTTATAGTAGTCATAGTGCTGCCACGCCCATTTTGGTTGAGCAACAATAAAATGTATCTAAACAGATTAAGAACCTTCTAAGAACCTAATTAGCCTCTATTATTAATAAATACCCAAACTAGCCTGAAGTTGAAAAATCAAGGTTCTTACACGCAAGGTTTACTGTATCTGATATCTAAAATTTGAAAGTATCACTTACAGTGGGGTCAATACATGTACAATTAATTAATACAAGTTACATGTATGGCGAAGTACAAATTAAGACATAATTCAAAACCCCCAAAACAGCATGTGCCAAAACTAATTCTGGGTTAATTCCAACGAGGTTTTATTTAGAGTTAACCTAATCAGACTGACAGTACTAATCAGGCTTTGAACAGCCAGGCCTTGTAGTTTAAACACTCAAAGATCGAGCATTATCTTGAAGATCTCAAAGATTCACACTCAGAAGGCTGCGCACTAACTGAGGGCAACATGTTTTGCAACCAACACATAAAACTCATGGATCGCATTTAGGCTCACAAAGCAAGGTAGATGTACTTGTAGGTAAACCTGTTCATCACTCTGCCTGTGGTGTTCTTCACATTTCTGCTCATGCTGCAACAGAATGAGACCAACAAGCACATCGGATGGCACAGCATCTATGCCGTGAAGTTCAGCAGCCAACAGTTCTGCAACCTCTGCAAATGCATTCTGATGTTGTTCATCACGCCCACCAAAACAGAAACACAGCAGCTTGCACCGTTTCTCCCACAGCTTAGGAAGGAAATAAATACACAGTTAATACAACTGGTGATGGCAACTGACGGCATTGTGACAGGAATGGTAACTGACAGTATTATGACAGCAATGGTAACTGACAGCACCATGACAGCAATGGTAACTGATAGTATTGTGACAGCAATGGTAACTGACAGTATTGTGACAGCAGTGGTAACTGACAGCACTGTCAAGGCAATGGCAACTGACAGTACTTTGACAGCAATGGTAACTGACAGTATTGTGACAACAATGGTAACTGACAGTACTGTGACAGTAATGGTAACTGACAGTATTGTGACAGCAGTGGTAACTGACAGCACTGTCAAGGCAATGGCAACTGACAGTACTTTGACAGCAATGGTAACTAACAGTACTTTGACAGCAATGGCAACTGACAGTACTTTGACAACAATGGTAACTGAAACGACTTATAGATTCACGAGACGAAGGGTGCTCACTGTTTTGGTTTCACATTTTTATTCCCGCTCCCTCTGTGTCTCCTTGACCTTTAGCTGCTCCTTGCATTTTTTTTACATTCAATCAAATCAAGCATGACACGTCAATCA
>JAOBRH010242226.1:0-10194 GCA_027575125.1 Umimayanthus parasiticus | reverse complement strand
CAATCTATGCGGGAGTCAGTTAAGATAATCCTAGAAGCCGTTTTAGAGCAGATTTAAATCTTTCGTGCTGTACCTTTCAGTAATTTTGAACTAGAGGTCCGTCTTTAGTGACACCCACCTCGGCGTTGCTTCCAGGCCCTTATAAATCAATATGTTTCATCCCGATTTTTCTTTGAGTCTCTGTCGATGCCTTCGTCATGTTCCACTTTACTGGACAGAGAACTGTTTGCTAATGGTGTTAATCTTTCTCCAAAAGAAAATTTAGCCTGACTGTGATGTACGTGGTCTTGCCAGTGTTTTGTCAAGTTAGTTATGTTGACAAAGGTGCAACGACTTTTTGGAAAAAAACTGTCAGCACATATTCTGCATTGATGTCGTTGTAACTAGCCAAATTAATTGTCAAGACAAGCACTAACAAGTACGGATATTTTTGAGAGAAGGGTTTCATCATTTGTGGTAAAACCATCCACACTATTTCACGGCTCTTTGCATGAGCTATTTATTTCTATACAAGTCAAAAATTAGCTCATAATAGAAACGTTTTAGTGACAGATATACAAAAAGTAGAAACCTCCCTAGCACTGGGGATGACAAAGGACGGTTCCTGGATGTTCTTTGTGCCTTGCTCAGTTTTTAAGAAATGTTTTCCGAGCTATCAATGCATTTAATGTTTTCGTTTCACTCTATGCAGTATTCCAGTATGTATTTAATCTCTCCTAAAGTCTTTCAAAAATGAACTGACCAATGAGGGCTTTTATTAACTCGCTTAGCACAGCTAACGATGAACAACACTTATTACATCTGATAACACTACAACAAAATAATCTTTAATTGCAGAAGTTTATTTTGAGTGTACTTTTTAGTGCTGAGAAAAATGCCATCTGCTCTTAGTTACAATTTACTGATAATTTGTGGCAAATCTCCCAACAGTTTGTCTCGTGTGTCGATCGTACATCAGCAGATAATTTGCAAAAAGCAGTTATTAAAATGAGAGTCGACAGTTCCTTCAATTCAGTGACTCGAAAAAGTTGTTACTTGCAGGAAATTATTTGCAAAAGACCGAAGGCAAAATTTGTTCGTATCAGTTTCATAACATTTTCCAGAAGAGGAGTACTAGTATGCGGGCTTCCATTTAACGCGTACGTCTTTCAGCCTGGTTCCATATAACTGTCTGGGTCGTCTCGATGCCCCGGTCGTTTCACTCAAATAAAGCTTTTTATAGCCTGACGACGGACTCGTTATTAAAGTCCAGGGATTAGAAGAGCGTGGTCAGTCTGACACGAGAAACGCGCTTAGAAGAGCGCTTGGCGGACTGAGAAAATTTACTACTTCGTCTTCTCCCAGACGCTTCTTTTTGGTGCGTTTGTCATTTCATGCCCAGGTTTCGCACGCACTCGAACAGTTATATGCACTTGAAATTCCCCCAAGCTTTGTTAAATCTGATTACATGGGCTAGTGTTTTTGGAATGATTGAAACCATTTGGGTGATTTTCGGTTCCGGATAGTCGCCCACCACTTGAACGCAATTTAGAACAACGGGGTAATCAAGAAAATCCGATCGATATATGGAAGCAGGTTTCAGCAGCCAACTGAGAAATAAAATTGCGATTTTGTATAAAACAGTAATAGCTTGGTTTGCTTCATATATGGCCTGAAACATGAGAACCTTTAGAAATACTAATCATTACTGTCTCACTGTTCTGATGAACATCTTTCTGGCGACATTTTTTGTCGGAAGCGCTATCATTGGTGGATTCGATATCAAGTTAGTACCTCCAAACTTATCACCTCAATGTTTTTGCTTGGATCTGACTAATAACCAACAACGGAAGAGAGTTTGATCAATCTAATAAAGAAGAACGGATGCAGACATAATGGGCTCGTTTATAATTGTTTCCATTTCGCTGCCAATATCCACCGCCATCAATCAGTTTCAGTTTTTCCCTCAACCATCTCCTACTGTATCGTGATCTCGTTTGAAATGCAATCAAAGTTGCCTGTGGAGGTACGTGAGTTAAGTCAAGTAGTGCAGAATTGTATTAATCAGTCAATAAGCATTTCATGCTCTAGAAAATATGTTGAATGAATGAACTTTGTTTTCCACACTACAATAACTACAAACCTCGTCGCGCGTCGCTGTGTCCCTTCAACTCATTTGATTAGTTCGACTGACTCGCATGTGAAACCATGGAGAGTGTTTAGCTAGTTTGAGAGTTTTCAATAGTTCCTATTTACTTGGTTCTCCTAAGTTTGTGCATTACAATGGCTGTCTGTACAACTTCAAACCTTTGTTTTTATTCTTATTTGAAAACGACACTAAAGAGGGCCACAAGTTTCATCCGGGCTGGTCTGGCTTGCCGAAATCCCGGTATGTCTGTTGAACACATCAAAAACCATCGTCGCAGCCAACTGAACCCGACTGACCGGTATCTGGGCAGTGCAATACTGAGATCCCCGCTAACCGGGCTAAGTTGTTCCATGTGATTGTGACCAGCTAACCGAGCCAACAAAGGATAACACTACAATACCTGTCTGGATTGAGAATTTCGTGACCTGTATTTTTATTCGTATTTATACATTGTAGTTTGAACTATTTAAAAAAGAGTGCAGCAAGTGTTTCAGTGATTCTCTTTACTGTATGTAGTTGTAAACCTCGTTAATAAAGTTTTCTTTATTAACGAGGTTTATTTCTTTATTGTTGTATCGTAAAAACGTCATCATCGTCATCACCTTTACCCCTGCTGGGGAATAGTATAGGGCTCTTTGCCTTGTTTCTCCCTGCGTCCTGGTCTTTGGCTGCCACTCCGCTTCATAGCTTCAGGTTTGGAATGCTAGCATCATCCTTTTTTCTCGTGGCCTTCCCTCGCTCCTCCGCCCATGTGGCATTAATATGAGAGCAACCTTTAGGTGTTTTCAAATGCACCCATTCTCGGAAAATATCCATGCAGTTGACTCCGGAGTGCCTTATCTGTTCACTCTCCTCAACTTGCACGTCTGTCTGTTCTCTGATCTCTTCGGTTGGCACTATCATCAGCCAACATATTTTCAATTTTCATATAAAGGCACTTATTCAGGTATGCGTTTAACTTCTTCCAATGTTATATCAGATTTTGCTATTGTTCACATCCCACAACAATACAGGAGTACGAGCTGGCTACACTAGTCTTGAATATCCCGAGTTTGGTATACTTGCTGAATTGACCAACCTTCTAAAGGTTCGTTAGTTTATAAAATGTACCTTGTACCATTCCTATTATTGCCTTTATGTCTTCTTCAGTTCCTTCAGTCCAGTCGGCAGTCCCCTTCAAGGCACACAAACTTTCTCTTTTTACTCAATGTCAAGTTCTTGTATCTGTATTTTGACACCATTGCTCGTATTTCATCTAATCTCAAATGTAGTTTTCTTTCAACTTGTGCTGAGCCCGTTCACTTGAGTTCTTTTGTTCGTCCTCCTGCTGAGGTCTTCCAAGATGCTTCTAAAGTGCCGTCTTATCAGTCCCGGTGTTCTCTCCTTCTGTTGTCTTCCTCAGTCGATAACAAGAAAGAAGAGGAATCCTGACGTGCAGCCGCCCTGCTTCACACTTCATGTTTGTACCAGATCAATCCACCACTGCACATTTAGTCTCTTTGTACAAAGTCTGCAGCATTCTTACCATGCACCGTAATATGCTCCACAAGGTGTATCGAACGCCTTCTTGCAGGCAACTAAGCAGACGTAGAGTTTGTATTATCCTGAGACTTGAACAAGAACAAACCAGTTGCGTTTCGAAGGCGTTTGTCTTTTTTGTACTTTAGAATTTTATAGTCTGTCTTCTTTCTCCTGAACAACATACAAATGGCGCATGAAGCGTCTGATCACTTTCACTCGATCTGAGGCGCATTTCTAGGATTAATAAATGCGCTGGATTGTATCCAGTTTCACTGGTTTTATCCGTCGACTTAACGAAATGAAAATGTAACAAAGTTGTGTTTCTTCCATCTCGATTTATTTTATGTGATACTGGCATGTAAATGATTATGAGTGAAAGTTGGTCGACTCGGCCGCTAATATAATCAAAAACAGATTTTGCAACTGACAGAAGTTCAAAACAGTATCATTCACAATATAGAAAAGAGAAATCTATTTCGTCTGAAACGGATTTCTAAAATCTTTCTCGTTTTCATAGTTCTACAGACTGTATGTAAACTTGTCCGGTGACTGCCGTTTCCTCTCTCTACTGACTGCCGTTCCATCTCTCTACTAGTGCAGGGTGTGTGCATTACAACGTCATAATTAATTAAAGTTGCGGATTATGTTGTCAAAATCTATGCATTTAATGTATAATTTAAAAGTCAGAAAGAGGAAACCGACGCAACATAAGAATCCCTTGTTTAGAAACTACGATTCTTAAAAGTTTTGATTGGTACGATTCTATGCAGAGCTTTTCACAAGTGTTTCTTCGCAACTGAAAGGAACAAAGTGAACCACTGTACTGGGAAGCTTCAATTATGGTACTGATTGGAAAATTTTCGTCACCAATCGTACTTCTTGTGTGCTCATTAGAAAAATCGATCATCTTTAAAGCCGGAGTTTTACGACAGAGCACATGTGCAAGGTATGACGTAATACACTTTTAACAGAGTTGTATGTTGTTGTTATAGTGTACGTGTAGTAGCGTTTTCAGTGATCTTTGTGTCAACCATTTGAAGGGGCGAGCCTAATCGACACTGACATCTAGTTGAGGGAGGGAGGAAAATCACTGAAGACGTTTTAAGTGCTTGTATGAAGATGATTTTCACTGGGTAAATATCAACGTTTTCAAATATTTCAGCAAATTCTCGCATAATTAAGTCATTTCTGGTAGGTCGTAAGCAGTGACAGAACCAAGCTGCACAATGAACGGTTTATTACCAAGCAAGTACACTACAATCCACGAGTCTATCTACTAAAAGAAGTTTCCATCAGTTATACATGCAAGAAAAACCAGCTTAGTTACGATAAACAATTATTTTTGTTTTTCTTTTAACGGAAATCAATTTGGAGACTTAGAACGTTCGAGATTTTTTAAAGAACAACTCTGCTCATATGAGTCATATACCAAATAGACAAGAGAACAGCTACATTAGAACTTTGCCAAAACAGCATATCTTTGACATAAATACTGATTAAGAAACCGAGTGTTCACCGATGTAGGTTGCCGGCGACCCTGGCATTCAAAACACCTTGATAGATGATCACTTCCTGAGTCAATTTGAGGAATAAGTGCTCTTCTCAAAATATTGTTAAGAAATGGTCAATTCAGATTTACATGATAAGACTACATCAATGAACTTTTAAAAACTCATCATTTTGAAACTTTTCTCGTGCATCAATTATTTAGACATTAATGGCACACTCAATAGGTTATTGTCATAGTATTTAGCAGAAGATCCCATCGATGTATTTTCTAACAATTACCTCTCCCGAATCCGTTGGTAAAAACAGGAAAGCTCAAACGCTTGTCTTTTCCTTTCTCCGTGTAAGTGTTTATTTAGTTGAAGGCTTACTGGGGTCACTATGAATTAGGACTAATGAGATGCAAATACACAAGTGTTGAGGGATTGAACTAAATACAAATATTAACATTACAGCTGAATTAGCCTTACCGTTTTCCTATTAAAATGTTGTTTTTGTAACTGTGCGTTGTCTTCCCTTGATAATTTCATCAAATCATTAACTTGATCAGGGAAGTCTTAAAACACCGTGCTGTTTTTAAATACAAACAGCACAATACGATTACATCACATCTCCTTGTTTGTGACTGGTTGAATTGAACAATTTAAAAAAACTGTAGGCCGGAGATATGATTATAATCTAGCTGGAGTAAGAGTTGAAATGGAGTCTTACGACACTTAGAAACCAAGGTAACCACTCTTTTTTATAAGAACGTCTAAACTGGGGGTGATCTCGGCATCAACAAGCATCACATATTTCTTAAATTAAAAGTGTTTCATTTCCATGTTTGTATAAGTTTAAAAGCTGTTCCAAACGTTGTCATACTCGGCGAGTGCATTGCTTGTAAGACCTCGGGCGGTTATATATGTGTTTAATATAGCTTGAAGTGAATTTTACTGCTGTTTATGCTAAATCGCCAGTTTATATACCAAAATCAAAGGCGATATTTAATTATATCTTTCGCGATATTATATATAGCGCAGTTCTCAGTTCTCTTTTCAAAATATAAAAATGTTCCTTTTTTAAAATCTCAGCTGTACTGCATGTCTTACCACACTCGTAAATTTTAGTTGTTTTTCAATGTTCTCATTAAAAGGCTCTTGTCTGAAAAGTGAACTAGACCAATAAAAGCATTTTCGTCATTACTAAGTATATTTCATAATTGTTTTTGTCTAAAAGAACCTGCCTTGGTGCGTTCTACACGCATAAAATATCATACATCTTGGCTAAAACCCGTTAACACACTGGAAACGTTCAAAAGGAAAATTGTGTGGCCCGGCAGTACACAGGATGGACCAGCCTCGGTATCCAAATGCTGTTCGAAGCTGATCCCGCGCGTGAGACCCGAACAGCGACTGGATACCGGGTCGTGGTTGATAGGATGCTTACTTACTTACTTGCTTGCTTGATTGTCTGCTTGCTTACTTACTTACTTACCTACTTACTTACTTATTTACTTAATCCTCCTTAATACTTCGTGCCCTGTGGCACATAAGGCTAACACAAGAGATCGTCAACCGCCCCTGTTTCCAAGTCAATCCATTCTCCTTCATTTCTCATTCAAATGACCTCCATGCGTGTCTCCTTTGGTCTTCCTCATCTACGTCTACCTGCATTGGGTGTCCAACTTAATACAATCTTCGGAATGTTACATCGGACGGCATTCCGATAACGTATCCAATACAGGTCCATTTTCTCCGCTAAATTTCTGTCGTAATGGGTTTGTTCCACGTTTTCCGATGCAATTCGACATTCGAAATGGTGTTGGGCCAAAATATATTCAAAATTCTCCGAAGACATCTATTCTGAAACACTTACAACATGTGACTGATGGTCGTGGTTATTTTCCATGATTCACACAAAAAAACGAGAACACTGAGGACATTTGATTTAAAGGTACAGATCTTAGCTTGGTGTTGGGGCTGAGCTTCTTTGATTTCCATACATTTTTTAGCAATGAAAAAGCTTAACTGGCCTTGGATATTCTTCGCTTTTCTGAGGTAAATACGCTCATAAATCTTCGTTGTAAGAAAAAACAGTGCAATATATCATGTTTCATTTAGGTTTGTTGCATATCTAAAGCTTTTAGCATGTTTATGAAGCAGGTTTAGATTTACCATAAACATTCATGGTAGCTGTACAACACTAAATCACTTCAAGTAAAAAAAGATCCTTTCACACCATATGGGGTCTCAAAATGGTTATAAATTATTTGAAGCCACATGATTTTCCGAATTTTGAGAAAATATTCAGCTGCTGGAAGCCATGACATACCAAACAATGAAAAAGCACCACAACATAACCAGAAATGGCCATTTGCACGGAAATGATATGTAAAGCAAATTTTTCGTATAATATTCAATTTCATTGACAAACAGCATATGCAAGGACACAAATTTACCTGACAAACAAGCTCTTCCAAATCCTCTTTTTCGTGTTTTTTTGTTCAATCCAGAGCAAAATCATCATAATGAAACAACCCTTCTACTTACATAATGTTAAGTTAGTTTTGAAGAAATCGTTTAAAACGAGCCAGTCTAGCTCATTTTTGACAGGCAACTTCAAAAATTAGCCGTGATGCACAGTTCTGCCCAATTGCATCACAGCAAATCTGTAATATTTTCGCGCGGGAAAATCCCCCTCCATCCAATTTCTATCTTACTATAAGTCTCGAACCAGGTTTACATTCTGCACTAGAAACACTCTTAACCTTCAGTCAAACTTTCAGATATACAAACATGCAGCCTGGCGATACATGGCAAACTCGCTAACTGGCCCCTTGTCCGTGAAAGACAAACCGTTGGTTGCTGGCAACACAATTCCAACGTTTATACCATTTTCACAGTGCCAATAAACAGTTCTTCGAAATTGGCAAGGACTATGCCTTCTTAGCCCTTTGTGATGAACTCGGGAACCAACAAATTGCCAAAAATTGAAAAACATTAGGCATTGTTTGGAAAATTTGTCACCTTAAGAGCATCCTGCTGTCCAGAATATATAGAGATAGTATGATGATCAGCTATCATAGCACGTAACATAACAAATGTATGTCATACCCAGTCCCTAAGGTTTTATTCATGGAGGAATATAATCAAAGAGACCCCACCCTCTCCTCAAAATGGCTTTTTTAACTCTTTTTGCAAACATTTTCTAGGCCGCTATCAAACTCCCTTAAATTGGCAGCGTTTTCCAAGTTTCCAAAATAGATTTAAAACGACCAGTAAAAAAGTCTTTTTGCGTGACCAAAATCTCATATGGAAGTAACGAGAAACATGAAAGTAATCTTTGCTTGGCTAATAACAAGTTTGGATATAATGTATGCATCAGATCGCCCGATAGAATGTTCTTGTCCACAGAACTGTTTACAAAGCGTACAATTTAAGTTTACGCTGACGTTGCTCTTGTCATTGCCGCCATTTTTTTGTGAACAGGTTTTCCATAAATAGGCATAATTATTTTATTTTTACGGTTACATTCCAAAATTGGAATATGACCTCTTAGGAATTTTAAAACTGTATACTATATCTAAAGCTTTTGGAAGTTATAACTATTTCTAAGAGAATCTGATTAGATTTCGCCGTAGTACAGCATTCCATACAATTGTTATTTTTCATTCCGTGACGGAATTGCAAGCCCTCTTGTTCAGTCTTTTTCTCTTTTTTTTCTTGCCATATACAAAACAGAACAGCACGGAGTTCTGTGGGGAAATCTAATGGCAGGTAAAGTTTTCATCAATTTATGTTGTTTGTGCAGATCTTTGAACCATTCGTAAAGTTCTGCATGTGTCAGAAGATCCAGCCACTAGTTTCCATTTTAGTTGATAGCCGGTGTTTGAATATTCAGATCAATATTTGGTTTGCAAACCGGTAACTTATCAAACGTTTTAGTTGTGTCACAGCACGGAAGATCTATAGCTGATTACTCTTCATAGTATATGCACGTAAATAGCAAACGGCAGACTTTTTGTCAGATTGAAAGCCCGAAAGTCAGTAAATTCAGCAACTTTCCACCTCAATTGGAAATTGAAAGATTTAAACTTATCGGTGCAGTGAAAATATTTGATCCACAGAAAAATTTGATATCATCGTTGTTTTAATTGCTATGCTACCTGCCCAGTTTTTGGTCTTTTTAGGCCGCTGTCAATCAAATCTTATTTCAAACAAAGTCGCACTTTGCGACAGGTTGGGGCCGTGTTGTTCGAGCGACATGATAATGAACATGTCTTTAGTTCTGTGCCACGAAATACTGGAGATATTTGCTCCTTAGCGGTTAAACTGATATCCATTACTTGGTGTTCTTGAATTTGGAATGCAAAACAGGTTTTTGATTCACTAACGTGTTCGAAAACGGTGTTTTTAGCGGGAATTTAAGTTCAGCAGAAAGACGGAGGAGTAGGCGAGAGAGACATCCTTCTGGTAAACCCGTTTGAACCGAATTACTGCGATACTCTTTTTACTGCAAAAGTTTTATTCTTATATGCAGCAACAAAGTTAAGCAAACTTTACTTCCAAAGGTTTAAGCAGTACATTTAAACAAAGCAGCTTCTTTAGTTTTCACAGTTTTGACGATTCAATGTAAAAATTGTTATATTTAGTAGACACTGAATCTAGTCTGTTGTTCTTTAATTTGCTAGCTTACGTATAATAACTTCTAGCAAAAAGAAATCTGCACGAGATAACAAACCTAGTTCTGGGGTAATGTACCAGCAATTTTTATGATTAGAAAGATTTAAAGTTGCATGCTACTATATTTTACCATTAGGAGACAGTTCGCAGTTTTCGAAATAGTATCATAGTCATTCAGTTTTGTGCCATTTAAGTCAATCTGTTATCAGTTGTAGATCGTGGGTTTCGCTCAACACTTCCAATCAAACTGAGAAATATTTAGTTAAGTTACATACATACATACCTACATACCTACATGCATACATACATACATACATACATACATATTTCAGGTGTTTATTGGTACAATGCAAACCAACTTAATCAATTTACATG
>JAOBRH010241115.1:0-11668 GCA_027575125.1 Umimayanthus parasiticus | reverse complement strand
GGGTTCAAGGTAATAATTTGAGGTGATAATTTTCCCTGAGTTGAGATTTTCTATTTTGCTTGCTCAATAAAGTTGGTTTATATTTATTTTTTAAATGTTATTCATAGCATACTCTGCTTAAAATTTAATCTGTTATTACTATGAATTATATGACACGGCCCGAGTCAGGCTATGAAGTAGCCTCTTGTTAAGTATGTTCTTGTACTCACTTAATTTTCATCACCTTTTACCACTCGAGCTTCGATTTTCATGTAGATATTGGCAGCTGATATTGAATAGATTCTTTTTTTTAAGTGAATATTGTTTTTCAACCCCAGACTGGAATATTCTTATTTTTTGTCGATTTTAGCCCGAAAATAGTCTTGTTGCTATTCTTGGATTTGAGAGCATCGTATTTTCGTTCTACAACCATAGTTAGTCTCGCTCGACTAACTATGCTACAACGTAGTGAGTTATCAATACAACCGGGTGTCTGGACCCATGGCATGACGTGTTTTGCCGTTTAGAAAAGGGACAAATGTACCTCCTTTTTAAGGGTAGTCTTTAAAAGGTCTTAAAATCTCGCCAATTTCTGCCTCGATTTTCTTTAATGATAAAGATGGCTCCAATTCGAACACGGAGTCGGAAGGACGTGAGACCACGTGGCGAGAAAAGCAGCACTTCAAATAACCACGTGGTTGTTACTAATATGAAGTCTATATTCTTACGTATATAGAACAAAGAGCTGTGCTGTGTACCAGATGGCTCCAAATGTATAGGTTGCTATCCGAAAATATCACACAGCTGTTTGCGCGTGCATGCGCAGTCCCTCGTTATCTCAGTACGCGACCCAAGCCCAACCGGACATGCGGCTCAGTTCCTCCAAAGAAACCTGGTTTGCTTTTACTCGGACTGTGAGCCTACTTCTCGTCGCAGAATCATCTCTCGCCACTGAATACACAATACAATATTCATTTATTTAGAATCGGGGGCATAGCGAGTGGTCGCCCAGTCTTCCAAGCCAGGGGCTCGGCTGAAAGAAATTACAATATAAAATAACATTACAATATAATTATTTAAGAATATCAAAAATACATGAATGTGAAAGTTACAAAATGGAAAAAAACAGTCGTAACATATTGCAAAATTACTCTGAAAGCTAGACTGGCTGAATATCCTGAAGACAATGTCCCGTTGGCAGGATAATCCACTCGACCGATTCGTGAAACGCCGGGTACTACATAGTCTACATACCCAAACCATGGGAGGCACTTTCTACTGTGTGTTGCAAATCGTAAGAGTCAAAACATTGAATTTATTTGAAGCAATTCCGATCACGAGTTAGTCCAGTTTAGGGTCGTTTACATTGTGTCCCCATTTCTTCAAGCATTTCTGCTAAACTCTTCAAAACGTCAATACTTTTTTGGTGCTCCTGGAAGTGCAGTGTGCATGGCACTGTCATACCTTCCCCATCTCTGTGGTTAACTGCCTTGCCAGTCACCACCACAGTGCACTTGTTCTTCTTATCGGCACGCAAAAAATGGCAAATTGTCTTTGTAAAACGACCCGTTAGCTAGTATTGGATGTGCAGTTGGTTTTTTTTCATTCGTACAAACCAACCGGAAGCACAAATACACTATGTTGAATTAGCCGCAACCCTGGTCTGCAAGAAAGAAATATAAAAATAAATAAAAAAGATTGAAGATAAACTTGTACATGCACAACAGTAAAGGCGACGAATTCAATTCAGACGAATTTAATGGCAACGCTCTTCAGACGTTTCGACGGAATTATTTCCGTCTGTAAAGCGACGTATAAACTAGGCCTTAAATTTTGGGCATTTTTCAGCCTCGTGTTCTTACAAAAAAGGTTCTTATAAAAAACGAGTGTACTACAAGAATAAAGCAATATCTACAAACTAAGGAGGAACAAAATCATTGCTCTCAAATACAACAGATGGTTAAAAAATGTGAAACTTTTTGCAGAAATGAATTTTCATATATTAATCGGCCGTATTTTTATTTCAACTGCAGCCATTATGTAAACCGTTAAACGTTTTAAAAGTGCAAATACGATATCTGAAAATGAACACTGACAAGTTTGGGGGGAAAAAGGACTTCGGGCCATAAATAGAAATTATCATTGTCTCTAGTCAGACGGCCCGATAACCCCACTACGCCACAAACACGTTGACACGCGCCAACACACCCAAAGGCCTCCGAAGACCATAAGCATAAGTAAGGTTATCGATAACAAAATGTAATCAATGACTAATACTGCTCATACAGCATTTCCACACACGCGGGAGACCAGATGAATAGTTATCGAAACTAATCGTGTCAACTTCGTTCCCAAGGCATGGATCGCAAATAGTGTATCAGATGAAAATATAAATCCCATTCCCGTTTTCTATTGTTTTAGAAACTGCAAATCCCCGTCCCAGTAACTCAAATCCCATTTTTCCAGCCTAAAATAAAGCAAATCCCAGCTCCCATTTTACCCCTTCATGACCCTCCAAATAGGTTTAGTTTGCGATGGTTATCTTGCAGACGAGAAATTAGTTGTCGTCAATGAAACAGTCAAGTTAGTAATCGATAACAAAAGTATAATTAGTTGTAGACAACTGGAGTTTTGGATTGGTCATATGGTAACTTGCCTAACTGCGCATGTCCACGTCGATGCATTATCTCGCATTCTCGAGCCCAGAGCTCTTCTCTTCTGAGCATATATCTGGCTTCTCGGTCGTTGACGCCGAGAATGATTATCTCAGAGAAGGGAAAAACAAAACAGCCATGTTAGCTATCGATAGCAAGAGTATTTTCCTTTTGAAAAAGAAATCTCGTTTGTTGTCGATAGTTAGATTTTTGACAGTTTCTTATTGATGAGTTGGGGCATGCGCGTTGTTTTTAGTTATCGATTATTTTTTAATAATTTATCGATAACTTTATCGCTCTTCTGTGGGTCCCTAAGGACATGTATAGATCATACACGATAGTTCTGCTTTTGCTGCTTCGTTTCTCCGTTTTGCAAGTGCTGCTAGCGTGTTCCTGTGAACGAAATTATGTCGAGACTTCTGTTCTGAACTCACTGAATTTTATATTTGCCAGATATTCCAGAAGCCCTCCCCATACTGGCAAGGTGTATTCAAGTAGTGGGTGGAATCTTCGTTCGGTATACTGCAGTAGTTGTGGTTTACGGCAGTCTCTCAAACGAACAGTTTAACCTTTTGCCAGTGTGTCTCATTGATGTGATGGTTCCAACGCAGATTTTCCTGATGCCAAACAAAAAGTAATTTAAGGTTGGGACCCTCTCGATTTCCGACGTTAGATAGTTCAGACGGTCATGACCATGCTCCCAAGTGGTCTAAACTGGTAACACAAATACGAAGTTTTCAAGCTTTGAACTACAGTTTTGTATGGCGGACCCTTGCATTTGGAGTCGCGTAATTGACTACTAGAACTTTTAATAATCTGATTGATAGCATTCCTTGACATTACTGCATCTAAATCTTAATTAAATGCTCTATGCAATCTCCCCCTAAGGGATTTAAGCATAGGTTGCTCATTCAATGTTGCCTAGGTTGATCAATCAAACAACAATAACAACAACTTCATTGTGCTCAGTAAAATTACAGGTATTTTTAGGTAAATATTGGCAGGATAATGTTTTCGGTTTTGAAAGAACACTGTCGTTTAGAGAAAGCAAAGCTAGTCGAACTAAATGACTAGGCCATGTGCAGAAAATTTGCCAGTTGTCATAGTACTGAATAAAACAGACATATGGCTAGGTATAATAAAGTACAAAAAGTAAACCCGACAGACAGACACACGCACAAAAACAGACACAATTTGGACAGGGTGTTCATGTACAACTAGAGATCAAAGTAGATTTCGGTTGTTTTTTAAAGCAGGTGCGACTCTTTGATTTCAGATCATCTTCAATAGAATTCCAGATTTTGGTACAATTGAACCTGATATGAAATTTTCCATAGTTTGTTTTGGTTTTTGGAAGATAGCATGATTTTCTACTTGCCAGCCTGGTATTGTAATGGTGTATGTTGTTTACGCATTTAAATCCCTAGGCCTTAATGTTGTTTGCCACCCACCTGGGCTCAATACTTACAGTTGGGAGGGGCTAAAATTGTCTACATTCGATTTGTGGTCATCTTTTAACTGTGTCCCAGCATTATTATCTCCAGGATAGTTGCATCACCTGTGCATTCGGTAAACTATCAGGATAGTATTAATGTGTTATACCGAGTTAAGAACCTCGGTTTGCTCTTATTTTTGAGTAACTACTTGCAATTGTGTGTCTAAGTTGAATCTTGTAAGCGTCACATATATCACCGAAATAGCCGCTAACTTTGAGCCTTGCGGACAAGCTCAAGTCGAGCCTTACTGAATTCCCTTGTGGTTACAAAAAATAGCGATGTTGCAGCTGAAAACACTCAGAAGGGTGAAACTGAATTGGATATTGGGCGAAAACGGTCGTCTACCCAATGGAAACTGGGATCTTGATGCCCTATAACAATGAAATCAGAAATCACCGCATTCCTCACGAATCATGCGGAATCCAACCAGGACCTGAAAGACAAACAAAAAATAGAGGTCAAAATAAAAACAAAACCATGCAACCAATGACATACCAAGGTCGGTATCGGATTGTTGACAAGACAAGATAAGACAACTTTATTGTACTCTCTCTATTGCTTATTTACACAAAATCATGTTGAATCCAACTAATAAGGGGTATCAGCTTCGAAAAATACTAAACTTTAGAGCTAAAAATACTTGGAAGCTGGTTACATTTGTGAGTTTGACAATTCATTATTAGGTCGGAGGTACAAAGGCTGAAAAAAAGAGCTTTTTCTCTCTCGTATTTCGATCCTCTGTGATGTTTTCTAAATCTGTCAGCAAGCCGCACCTTTGTCAACCAGGGTACTATCCCGCGAACATTTGCCCGAACTTTATCTCCAAACCCGCGAGGAGAGCCTACACGCAGGCTACCAGTGTACACGGTAACAGAAACAAATGCGCATTTTAAAGTTACAGCTATTTCAAAAAAGGCTGTCATAGTCAATAGTCGATACTGGAACCGAAATGAACTGTGGGGTTCAAGCAGCACAAATAATTTATTACTGTTAGCATCGACTTTGCATAATATAGAATGCAGGTTCATCATAATTCCACGGCCATACATTACAGTAACAACATTCACTGGCGCGTTATTACTCATTATGACTATACCCAAGGTTCCTTTCGGTTCCAGCATCGACTATTGACCATGACAACCTTTTTTGAAATAGCTGTATAAAACTGATTGAAAGCTGTCGCCACCTCGAGTAACTTGACTAACTTACATTCTTGCATAACGTTTGTTAATTGTTTTGGTTTAGGAATATGGCTTTCGCAAAAACTTGCCAAAAATAGTTATTTGAATTGCACTTGAATGGATTAACACAGCTGATAACATTTCATATCAACAATCGATTCGTATGACGCCAAAGTTGATACAGCTACATATTTCTGCCCGTGGCTTGCCATGCAAACTACACAAATCGTAGCTTATTTATTGACTGTATCAATTAATTACAACAAATACCTTATTGAAGTATCAAGAGAAGCAAATACTGTTTACTTGCAATGTTTTTAACTTATACAGTACCTTGCATGAATTGGGATAAGTATTCTAAATAAAAAAGATGTAATTTCTCAACTAGCGGCAGTTATGGATATACTCGTCATATAGCCTCAGTGCTTGAGTTATCTAACTTCAACTTGATAGCAATCAGCACGCGGTGTGGGGCATTCATACAACAAGGAGATAAACTGTATTTAGCTTTGACTGCAAATTGTTTTTAGTAAATAAATGAAAAAAAATGACATATACATGTAGTTTGGCAATAAATTCCCTCATAGTCCCGTGATGCGTTGGTTTCTTGCCCAGCTGTTGCATGTACCATGAGTGAGGGCATATCTGTTTATATAGTCGGCCAAACAAATAATTGTCTGTATTTAAAATGACTACCGAAAGATAAAGCTCCAAAAAACTGATAACATTTGCTACATTTGGTTGAGAACGCCGGTTCTCAAATGGAACATTATCAGTTTCACTTTCCAGTGAGTGATACTTTATAAAGCTTAAATGTTTGGTTTCGGCTATCACGCTTCATTTTACCTCAGCTGCTTGAACTGAAAGCAGTGTTTTCAAGACAATGGGTTTCGTCGACTCGACAATACATATTCTTCTTTTAAGTTCATTTTTACTATTTGCTTGCGGTTCAGGAGCAGATATTAAGAAGAAAGCGATGCGTTGTCACCATGAAGGTGGAAATATTAGTGCACTCCCCGACCCACTGTGCACAGCAACCGTTATTGCAGCACAGTGCAGCTGTGCCATGCCACAGCCAGAACTACAAGAGAAGCCAGAAACATTTCGTTTTCCCTTTGCCTCGTGTATAGATCTCAGATGGAAAGCACAGCAAACCACAGTTTGGCAGTTGTCAGGGAATACAAGCAAAGTCCAAGGAACAGGGGAGGTAGTAGGAGAAACAATTCCGGCTGAAATGTATTCTACAACCTGCAGGGTTGAGGCAAGAGACAAGGTATGTGGAACATATCCAACCCAAAAGATCAATGACGACAAAACTGGTTGCTCTTGCAGGGGCTATTTAAAAATGGCGAACTCTAGATTCGTGAATGCTCCGAATACAAAGTACACCACCTCGAAACCGAATGCTAATTGTAGCAAAAACGATATCGGTAATCGTTGGCGTTTCTGTAAAAACATTTGCCGAGGCAGTTTTGGCTGTAACTATACGCTTAAAATCGAAGAGACTTTTAACTTGGCTGCACAATCCCTGCGAAGACGTGAAACGTTTCTCAGGCATTGGGTTCCTTCCTTTAACGAAAGACATACACAGCATTTGAACATAGGAGCGTTGTACCTGTTTGGTGCACACAAGATTTGGCAAGGCTTTCCCCAGTACCAGCTGTGTTCCTCTTTGTCTACTAGGCTTTTGTCAGAGCTAAGGAACGGGCTACCTTTCAAGTGTTCAAATGACGTGCCGACACGTCCAACCCCTGGTCATAGTCGGCACGGTAACACCAGTGCTGCCACTATCCGTGCAAGCGGAGGTTCCTTGGCGGCTACTCGTGGCCTCAGTTTCTCAGTATACTTTTTCTTTATTGTATGTTTGACCACATGTACTTGGCAAAAGTGATACGGTATTAGTTTCCAGTGACACGATACAAATTTTAGTAATCTTCAAAGTACAGTTAATCAGTAGTAGTATAGAAGAAGCAAGTGGGGCCGTTACTAGAACACCCATCATTCTTCCTTAGCTGACAGGAAAATGTAGTTTGAACCACTGCACAGAGTTGCGAATAGTAGCAAGGATATTGCAACCTAAGAACTGACAAGAAACGCTGATAAACGAAGCTAAACGATATACGTAACTATAGACTTTGGTGAGAAACAGTGCGCAGTTCTGTAGGTCTTAAAATTGGTCTTAGCTATTCCAAATATACGGGTGCTAACTATGTCTATATTATTATTACTTTTCATACTTAGAGTTATGTAAAAATTACTTTAATAAAAGTCTTTGTAAGGCAAAATGTACACTGTATGTATTTGTATTGTTTTATTCCTTCAACTGAGATCATTCTTTTTCGCGCAAAAATAGTCTTCAAAAGCTTTCGATTTTATCCAACAAGCGGCACCGTTTCGGAATAGCATGCAGTATTTATCAATGCTCGAACGAATGAAAAATACGTCAGTTTGAGTATTTTTGTTTATTTATTTCTAAAACATTCAGTATTTCTGTTTTAATTTAAAAAAATTGTGTGCCGGCCGTAGTTGAAGTATTGTTTTTGAAAATGTCTCTTTTCCTTCGCAGGGAACACTTTTTGAATCGTTTGAGTGTTGGAATAGTGCCCTTATAAAAATCATTTTTCTTTAATGTTGAAAACTTAAGAGTTTTAAGTGTACTTTTTTCTCTTCGACTTCCTGGCCCCGGCTGTGATCTTAGTATATATTTAATTATAAGAGTGAGGTCTCTTAAACCCAACGACCATCAAGAAAAGGCCGCAAGACCGACTGAAATTACACTTGAGTTGAGTTCTATTGCAAATACTTAAGAGCGGAATACTTGCAGCAAATTACCATTTCCTTATACCTCAATATTTGTCGTGTGTGGGAATGCCAAGCTACTAGTTAAGTGACGAGTTATTCATTCATCTGTTAGGCCATTTGAACACAGATTACTCATGTAGTGCTGCTAATTCTACTATTTGAATTCCAAATGAAGAATGCCATCACAATGGTGAGGTAAAAAGGTTGAAGATTTTTAGTATCTCGTTGAAAGAGTCGTGCTTGCCTACCTATTAAATTTATAGTCTATCTGAGCACGTGTAAGCCAGGTAAAAGTTAGTTTGGGTGCCCATTTTATAAAGACAGCAAAAAGGCAAATGGTTGGGTCCATACTGAAAAATATAAAACATCAAGTGTCTCTGTAGGCCCTTCTTTGCGGATACGCAATCTATCATATGCCATGTATGCTCAACCACATTCGTGTATCCAACTGTTATATTTCGCTTGAGAAAATACTTGCGCGTAATGTTCTAGATTAAAACATAGTTGCCTTGAACCAACCTTCAGTGAAAGAAAAAGAAAAAGTGGAATGAGTACAGAGCTAAACATTAGCTTCAACCTCTGCCAAGCTGGGCAGATGAATAAATTCGTTGTTGTTGATCCTGGCTCTGAGCTTAAGAGAACAGTTGAGTATGCAAAGGGCGAATTATCGCGGGGTCAGGCTGTTTGCCAATGTGAACCCACCGAGTACTGCACCACTTTTCTCCAGCCTCTTCCTGTCAATGTTATCAACTGTCATTCGAGCTTGACATCTCTTTTGACTTGTAAACCGCCGGCCTATTAAGTCTATCTTCGTTTTCCACCACCTCTACTATATTCCCGTATATTTCTCGCAAAACTGAAATAAGACCAAATGTGAAATAAGGCGATTGCTTTTGATGTTACTCTACCGTGCTGTGAAAACTAGAAAAGCGTTTAGCGTAGCATTAACAGCTGAATAAGGTTTCGCTTGGCAAATAAAGAAGCTATTTCCAAAATATTTAGCTCGTTTTAATCACGAAATCGGTGTCTTTACTCTTTAGACATAATTGGGGCGGTCCAAACAAAGTTCTGTCTGACGTCATCAATTGTGCAGTAATGCTTCAACAAGGTTAATCAGTCAAGTATTGCTTGCAGAGCTAGGACAGAAAATCTGTCAAAATTTTCACGAAAAAGCAAGGGAACATTTTGCTGGCCAAGCAACCATTCCCTTTGGCTCAATTGCCATCTTGCTTTCTAAGTTCTATCCAAACCTCTTGCATCGAAGCCAAAGAGAAATTGAGGGAAGAGCGAAACAGCACAAACAAGGGGGAAAATCAGGATTTTGTCGCATGCCCCCCAAATCTTGTTGTACTTCAAGCAAACAAGCAGAACACGTCTTGCCCATTCCAATAATCGCGTTTACAGCTAACTCGGTTGAGATCTGTCGCCTATAAGACCTAAATACGGAATTTGCAGGTAAATCCGTGTAGGAATAATGCGAAAAACAACATTCAGAACGATTATAAAAGTGGGTGCAGGGACGAGATGTGAGTGATTGGTGAAGTATTCTTTTCTTTGAATCTACAATGTCCAACGTATGTCTTCTAAATGGCAAATCGCTCACATTCTCAAATATTTATATGTTTACTGATCGCAGGCCCAAACCTGGCCTTTGTCTAAATACACAGTTTTGCATGTCATACACCTTCTGTTTTGTGCCAGTCGCCATCGCCCCAACCAGGATCTTGAACTGATAGATAAATTGCTATAGTTATAGGATAGTAAAATGCTGGATAGTAAAATGCTGCCGATTACAAATGTCAAAAAATTAAGATACATGTGCCAATGCTGTATAAAACTGAAAATATAACAAAATTCAAGGACAAGGTCTAAATTTTTACTTTATCAAACATAGACTATTTCTTCTAACATTTTTCACAATTGCAACATAATTTTGGGGGGATACTTTTTTAATCGAATCAGCTAGAATCAGTTTACTGGACGGTTCGATTCTGTCTTGACATATAATCCAGAAATGAGACTGAACTGTTTTCCGACGATCTTACTTCAAAACCACCGGCGTATAAATTTTCAAAATGTTCTAGTTTTAAGACTACTGAACAGTGAGGAGGATTTGTAAATTCAAGCTATACTATTCGTAAAAACTAAGAACAAAACACTCTAAACTCAGTCTTCAACACTCTCCCCGCATATGTAGGCGGTATAATATTAGTTGAATTTCGCTACACGAGCAACGATGAGGACGATGAGTCTGAACAAACTGTCTGAACAAAGTAACTTCAAAACTAAGTCGTTGTGCCGATGTTTTCATTTTTTAACTGAATATACTTGAGTTCCAAAAGCTATGGCAAAGGAGACTTCAAACTTCCAAGAGATTTTAATAAGACACTCAACTGCATGCAACCACACATACTTCACCGACACTGGCCAAAACATCCCTCAAATAAGACGTTGAGTGTTCCCGTCCAAAGATAAGATGCTTGATGAAATCTAAAATATATCCTACAAGTCTATAATCCTATCTCTGAGCCTTGTATGCGAACGCAAATAAAGCTTTTTTAGCATCTTTCATTTTACTTCAGTATTACTTAACAGTATTTCCAGCTTTCCGATGGGAATTTGAGCAGCTGATACTAAAACAAAACAAAATAATTATGAAAAAAAAAACAATAAAAGTGCAAGTATTAAATATCCAATTTGGAAAGAATGGTTAAACTCAAATAGTCTCACAGACTCGGTAGAGTACGAACACTAAAGTCCCTATTCTTCGAGCAGAAAAGAACTGGTAATATCTCTAGGTGTGTAACAGACGAGCCTGTTGGATCTGCAACTTATTTTTCGCTCGACGAATAGAGCAACAGACTGACTACTTGTAATCTACCGCCTCGCTGTTAATTTGAGCGGGCGGCCGCATCCAACTTTTAACAGTTTTTAAAATTGTTTTTATCTAATTATTTTTAAATTGGAAAGGCTGTATTTAAATCTTAGGACACACTACTCACTTACTTTGTTCCATCTTCTCGTCGAATTCCTGGATTGCCAGACTCTGAAATCCAGAATCGCTAGACTCCTTGAATAATACTTATCTGTGCTCAGTTGGGTCACCTAATTAATGAACCAACCCTCCAGTGTTTCAATTCTTCTACTCCCACCAACTTCCACTTTACAGCTCTCAATATTTGTTGTGAAAAGGAATTTGGTTTTAAAAAATAGATTTTTTTAAAAGTTTCTTGAATTCGTTGTCGAGTTTCAGTTAACATATATGAGCAATTTGATCTTGCATGCGACGCGTTGTTGTAAAAAAGTGTTTGAACTTTGGTGGTCGCGATGGGCAGTCAAGGTTAACAGAATCATAAAAGTGGTTGAAATGGACGGTCAAGGTTAGCGGAATCATAACATCCTCTAGCTGTCAGTGTATGTATGCTAGGTTCCTGTACGCCTCTCATTTTACAAAACACGTCTGTCAAATGTAAGATAAACATTTCTGAATATGATTTAGCCGAGACTTGCACCCTCGTGGGAAAAATCAATTTGACCGTCGCAGTAATGATAATGA
>JAOBRH010240004.1:0-11672 GCA_027575125.1 Umimayanthus parasiticus | reverse complement strand
ACTTTGAGATTGGGGAGGGGAGGCATGACTGAATATTGGGGGGGGGGGCAAAATACACATTTTCTTACTAACCCCCAACTCCGCGGTCCCTGGACCCAGCATCTTATATATGTTACACAAACTTTAAGGTAATTGGTTTAGATTCCCCTCGCTATAATCGGTTAACAGGCAGAAACAAACAGCAACCCATTCAAAGATCTCTGTTATATCATTTTTTAAGAAAAAACCCCTAAATGCTCTGGGTGGATAAGAAAGCCAACCATGGGATTAGGTCATCACAAAATCTCCGAATAGTCACTATTAACACACAAGATAAACATGAGGGCAAGGACAAATGCACCATGGCTCCTCAGACATTGATTTACTTTGGGGAAAATACTGGACTACTTTTTTGACATTTATAATAGGATAACGGGTGCATGAAGCGATTGTCGTTCATCGTTATTTTCTTTATTATATATTACTATCATCTATTTTTATTATTATTATTATCATTATCATTATCTAGTATCGCTGTTATTATCTTTTATCTCGTACGATTAACATTACAATTGTCATATTATTGCTTTTTGTTGCAACCCTTTGCCACGTAAACGTTATTGTCTTTTCTGTTTACCATTGTTGTTATTATTATTATTGTTATTTGTTAGTACATCCACTTTTGTTAGGTGTACTCAATGAAACTGGTTGTCAGCATAAACATGTGAATAATACCGTTATAAGTATTATACGTATTATTAGATGGAATTGATAACTCAGTGATGATATTTAACATTCAACTTATGACAAAAGTCTTTTTCCGCTCCTCTTATGCATCAAGATTTTTCAGAGTTCAGATTTTTCGTAGTCTAACATGTTTCCTTTTCATTTTGTTTTACAGGTGGGAGAAATCTTCCAGCGATACCGGTAAGAGACACTTCTAATATCAACTATTTGTGAATTCTACTTTGAAACTACAACCTTCCCTCTGATGGCCTGCATGTATGTTACGCTACAGAATGGCGTCGTACTGAGAAGAATGAGACAGAGTTTGCAGGAGGATCACATTTACTGTGAACTGTCAGAGTTCTCACCAAGTAAGTGTGATGATGATAATGATGGACTTCGTGTCAATGAAACCAAACTGTAATTTTTTGTTATTTATTTATTTATTTATTTTTTATCATTACCGTTGCAAATATCTTTGCCAATACAATTTCCGCTATCATTGGTGCAGGCTATCATGATCTTTTTTCAATTTAGTTTTTTAAATCACTGTAACATTTTCCCAGATCAGAAATGTAACTTTAGAAAAAGAAGTCCGTTAATTCGTGAGAATATATATATGTCATACTTTAAGATGTGCTCTGTATGTCTTGTTAATATCTTATATGTACCTTTTGTAATTGCAGCGCTATTGCCACTTTTAAACAGAAACTTACAACTTTGTTCTTTTGTATACATTTGTAGCTTTTCGTAATCGATCGGAATCATAACATTATAACTTATAATTACTGTTGTTGTTAATATTTTTCGAACTCAACTCAATCAGTTTTTGCCATCATTTTTTCACCATCATTTTGATCTTTATTGTTTGTTCTACATTTTAGATTTATCTTTCCAGCTGTTAAGCGCTATTGGAATTTGTAAGAAACTAGCGCTTTATAAGTTAAATTTATTTATATTATTTTCATTATTTTTACTTGATCTCTACGTGCACTGTTTGAAATCGATTATTCTTCTCTCCGACAAGCCGTTAGACGAAGGTCTTGCCCTGAAGGTCCAAGACTTGACACAACAGACGATTCTCCATCGCTTCCAACAAACAATGGCGTACATTCCTACGATAACAAGGGATTTGAGAGTGGAGCTCAACAGGACGGTGAACAGTGTGTTGTTGCAGAAGGCCAGACACCAGTAACAAGAATCGATGAACGTGAAAAAGAAAATTCTGACGAAGATTTGGGACAAGACAAGTTATTGTATCAATGCTTAAAAATCCCAGACACATCACGGCAATCGATTTACGAACCTTTAATTCGGACTGGGCCTGTTACTGAAGTGAGTATTGACAAAGTCCAGTGTTTTTTCTTTAAATGTCTATAATGTAGAATCTCCCTTAAAATAGAGATTGTATGATATCACAACAAAGCTGTTTTCTATTATTACGTCACCAAATGTGGATATTATATTATTTTCTACTTGACAAAACGGACGAAGTAAGAAGGCATTGAGTTCGGCCGGGCCTATATAAATAAAAAGCTATTGCTACTACTACTACTACTACTACTACTACTACTACTACTACTACTACTACTACTATAATTTAATATTACTACTACTATTACTACTACTACTAATAATAATAATAAATAAATAATAATAATAATAATGAGAATATAAACAACAATAATAATAAATCAACTCTAATACATTATTATGACATGATGATATAATAAATTTATACATCGTTCAAAAGCGCTTAAAAATGCAATAAAATAATGATGGAAAGCAAAATTGTCACTTACATTTGAGATATTGAGAGAGCTAAAATATGTTACTGTTGTATCTTAAGTTGACATTTTTAAAATAAGTCTGTTTTTTCGAAAGACTGTCCTGATATCTAAAGTTTGCTTCCGTTCTTAAGGTCATTGTTGATTAGAAGGCTTGAATGCTAACGTGGTAAACATCAATCAACCAAATTCAAAAATCTCTTGCCCTAATATCTGATACATGTACCAATGTAAAATATATCTCAAGTGTTGCTGTTTTGTTTCATTATATTTACCTCGATGTCAATCATGCTACTAATAGTAGTTATTAAAATCCCTCCTTAAACAAATTTATGTTTGCCTTTTTTCATTTAGACGACTGCTAAAGAGGAAGAGGATTCTATTATTGAAACGACAAATGGCACAGAAGAACGTGGCACTGACGTACTTTGTCACAACAAACAGACTCCAGACCAGAACGTGAAGGGTGAGTGAAATCACAGGTGTCTAGAACTGCTAAGATGTTGTTAAGGGGGCGCTTCCCCATTTATTTTGCTTATGATTAGAATGATTGTAGAGGAAACCGACTTATCGACAAAATATGAGGCAATCACATGGAAATGTTGATTAATGTAGAAGCGCCACCTCAAAAATACCCAAAGCAAACCCTTGAAAACTGTTCATAAAAATTTAGACCAATGGAGAATCAATGTACAACCCCATTGTCTTCACTGTAATTTCCTTTTATTGTGCAAGTAGCCCTGGCCTGGCTCATTGGTTGACTGTGTAGCAATCAGGGGTAGACTCCTTCTATGGGCACAATCGCTGCAAACCATGAAAAGTAAAAAGCTTGGAAAAGAGAATAGTATTTAAGAAAAACAGAAAAAAACGTCAGAAATTCTTCAAAGTTTTTGATTCATTTTGTAGAGAGAATTTGAAAAACTACAAAGAAACTATTTATGTAAAATCTTTCAGACATTAGTTAAATTGTTTTCTTTATTCATTTCATTTCAAACATCATGGTTGATTCACGGGACAACTCGTCGATCAGATGGAAGTTGTAGACCAGAAAGAGGAACAAGACAAACTAACTGCAATGTACTTGAAGGAGCTGTCCCTTCTGGTACAAAGGAAAGAACTGATGATCCATCAGATAGTCTTGAGTATTTTGTACTTGATGGGCCCGAACTAGTAGAAATCACCGGCGGTACAAACCCTGCTGATCACGACTACCATATACTCGAGGCACCAGAGCCACTGCCGCGTTCTACATGTGATAGGAGTAATCAACCGCTGTCACGAGCAAAATCTGGGCCATTGTCACAGTCACAGATGGAAGAAGTTTGTTGCATTGCGGAAGAGAGTGAGAATAATAACGCCTCTTCAGAAATTGAAGAGATAGATGCAGAAAAATACAACAACCTAGAGACACCGCTTCCACTAGAACATTTTCATTTTAATGAGGTGAATCGTACTGTTCCCAACTTTTGTGTAACAGCAAATGCTACTTCAGGTGATCTTGCCAAACATCGAGACGACCATACGAAATGCGAGCCTGGAGAATATGTGTCTATCATCAAACATGGAGGCGAAACAAGCGTAGACGATAAACTGTGCAATCAACCTTGTTGTATGGAAAACGGTTATGTCACGGTCATGGATTCTTCAGACGACGTTTGTATGCAAAAACAAGCAGTTATCGATATAAAACAAAACCGTTCAAAAGCGGGTAGAATGGTATGTATAAATGAAGCGAGCCCGCTGGGAACATATAATCGACAGAGGCCTCTTTTATCTGCTGTTACCACAGAAGAAGAGTTCTTTTAAAATTTCGTAAAAGGTTTACAACTAGGATTCAATAACCCTAAGAGCATGTAAGCCATTTTGAAAATACCGAGAAATATAGGAAGGCCCGGATGTGCTGATTTGGACACCCAATAAATCCAACGCAGAGTTTTTAGAGTATATCATCATTTGAGACACGTACAGACAGTGATCTTCTCATTGTTTTCTTTGGCATCAAGCACGCGATAGTTAATTTGTCACACCTGGCCACACTTGTTCCAAACCCAAGTCCGAAAATTTCAATTGCGTTTTTCCCCCTAAGTTTCTACATAATTACTGGAGATGTCAGAAAACATCTTCTGACTGGCTAGTAGCTCAGTTGAAAAAAATGAATTGCTACAAAAATTGGGCTCCTACTTGAAATGCTTGAAAATTTTGAAGGCGGTTGTCCTGCTCGAAATCGCCAGATTTCATAATTTGATACTCAAATACTCATGATCACAAAACCAACGCTGTGCTTGTATGTTCGTTCTTGTCAAAGCTTTGATGGCATGGAACATTAAAACCCTGTTTACACGGCACAAACTAACCCGGGTCGAACCCGAGTTCGACCTGTGTTAAAACCAACCCAGGTTGTGTTTACACGACACTTTTCCAAACTAACCCGGGTCGAACCCGGGTTAGTAGTGTTTACACGACACTTTTCCAAACTAACCCGGGTCGAACCCGGGTTAGTAGTGTTTACACGACAGAAACTACACCGGGTTAGTTTTAACCCGGGTCGAACCCGGGTTAGTTTGTTTCGTGTAAACAGGGCTTAAGTGTCTTAGGACCTGTTTGCACTATGAGAAAACAATTGGCTTGGATTTACTGAATATTTTTGTAGACTTGTCACCTGTGTAATATTTGTTTTCATGGCCGCTATTTGTAAAGTGTTCGACCGTTTAAATTTGGCAAATTAAGCAAAGTTTAGAAAAAAAATGGACAGAAAAAATATCTGTCCAAATCTGTCTGGTGCGAACAGTGCCTTAGTGAAAAGAATGAAACTGTAATTATTGTCCCATATGTGTAGATTGAATGGTGCAGGAATTTGTACTGTAAATACTTGTCGTTGACTTATCTAGTTCTTACTCGGGCCGTTAAAAAAAAGAACATTGACCGTTTAATTGTGCGTTCGTCGACCTTGCGCTTTCCTTTTTCTTCCACAGGCAATACCGTTTTATAAAAGTTTGAGCATTTCTGGAGAGACACAATTGTTTATTGGGAAGGGGAGGACTTCTTTGGAAGGCCTAAGAAAGATTAGTTAACGCAATTTTAATTTAATACATTAGAAATCGTGTAGGTTAAGTGGTGTAGGAACTTTACTGTAAATGTTACTCCTCTACAGTCTTTGTCGTTGGCTTGCCCGGCTCTCACTCGGGGTGTTACAATAAAAGACAATGTCCGTTTGTGCGTCAACCTCAGTTTTTTTTCCTTCTAAGCTCGTACAACAGCAGCGATTTTGAAGCAGTAAACACCGTCTTAACCCTAAAAGGTTTATGCATTTTGGAGAAATCCTATAGCTTAGAGAGAGAGAGAGAGAGAGAGAGAGAGAGAGAGAGAGAGAGAGAGAGAGGGGGGGGGGGTTGTTCAATTCCTTGGTAAGGCCTCAAAAATGTAATTGGCCAACGCAATCGTTCATTAAAGCGGCATTGCAGCATGTTACAACCAAGCTATAGTCAACATATTTGCGAATTTTTGCTGCAATTCCTTTCAGTATAGCTAATCCAATAGCCAAGTGGCCGAAACGTAAACTACACTACACAGTTAATTTACGTTTCGTTAACCTTTTGTCAACGATGTTATGTTCTGTACGTTAAACTATCAACTAGGCTTTGACAGATTGTGCTCGCACAAGTAGCATACTTACGCTCACTGGGAGTAACAATGCTTGTTTTTGTAAACTATGCTCATTTTAGCTAAAAATGCAGAGATTTTGCTTTGAATTTCAACATCGAATTTGGCAAAAAGAATACCCAAATAAAATACGCAACAAAAAACTGAGTACGTGGCAAATTCGTTTACATTTTTTACAATAACGCACTTTGCTAAAGCATAATCAGCACAAGTTGTTATAAACTATTATTTGGTTATTACTCTCTTGCCAAAATGTATTCAGTGAAATTTGAATGTAGAAAGCAAACCCAACAAAACAACAAAACTGCTTGACAATAATGTTTACAATAAGTGAAAAGTATTAAACGACTTTGGTATTTCAAATTTATTCTAATACTGATCTTGTGCCACAAAATTTGGTTGAATGGCCAGTAATAGACCGTTTTGTGTTACAAAACTAGCCCGAAGTGTCTAATTATGCTAGCTATACTTTTTTCGCGAAGTCGTAGAAAATTATGCTCGTAGTTGTGAATAATGCCAAAAATGATGCTAAGACAGTCTTTCAAAACCTACAGTCATTTCCCCGAGGCTGAGCGTGCATACTTGTTCCACTACCGGTTTAGACAACTAAATTAAGTTATGTTCTAAAAAGGCATGACCAGGGTTGTCATTTTGCCAGCAAACATGCTTGTCTGTTTAAAGTTTTGGATTTAACTTTTAAACATTTAGATCTTTTGGAGTAACACCAGCGTCAGAATTGGGGGAGGGGGCATTTGTTCCCACCCGGCCCCGATAACTTTCGAAATGATACAGACAAAAAGTGGCCATTTGGCGTGCAGGAGATTTAATTGGCTTGATAATTGTTTTCCACGACAACAATAAAGTACTAAGCCAATTTTCTTATTGGATGAGTATTGAATAATCATAGTTTATAATCAACTATATCTGCTCTGCATGCCATGCCTAAAACTGACCTAATAACCGTAAGTGAAAAAATCGTACCGGAAGTTAATAGAAGCTACAGTTTACATGAATTTAACAAAAACAAAACAATAAATAACCAATTGTATTATGTTCTAGATGTTTATGATTTACATTTATACCTAAATTCTCCAAGCGTTTACAATGAATTTGATTACTATAATATAATGGACGACTTTCGCATTCCGTCCTAGTCCGTGTTTTGTATTTCCCGGTGTGTTTTTAGCATTCCACCCCTCCCCCCCCCTAGCAAGACCCTCACGCACATCACTTTCAGTTTGGGTGGACACGGGACACGCGCTTGTGGCTTACTGGAAGTGGCATCAAAACGCACAAAGGCAAATCCAACATGTAAATACTCAGTGCCTAACTGAGCCTTGTGGCTCTTCCACGTAACATCACCGCCTCATTCCCGCATTTCATGAGACATTGGACCACTTTCGAATTACGCTTCAGTTCCTCGCCAACACTAACCTGAAGTCGAGGCTAGTGCTGAATTGCAGTATTTTCTCGCACAGCTCAGCACTAACCTCGACTTCAGTAACGGTTTAAAAAGTTTTTAAGACATAAAAGAATACTATGTCTGTGAAAACAACCGAAATTTCATTTTTAAAAATCCAGATTAGTTTGTTTGTGTATTGATCCTTGAGATCACTTGTGTCTGTACTAATCATTGAGCAGAAACAGACTTACTTCCTTCCTGAGCTGTAAGCTGTCACTTTCTATTCAAACTCCATGTTCATTTCCTTATAAATCAACTTCCTTATTTCTTCGTGAGCTCTAACTTCACCCGACTATTTTGTGTACGTGTGTCATGCACATGTATGGACAGCAGAATTAGAATACAGAAAAAGACATATTTGGAACCAAGTTGAAAGAGGGTCTTCAACTTCATTTGATTTGTTTCATTTCGAGTGCTACCAAGCAGTTTCTTACCTTAATATGGCGAGAGTTGATTATTCAGTTTTCTGAATCCTGGACTTCTTGTGATCGCCAGTTTAGGAGTATAGCTAGTCAGATCAACTTCGGAGCTACAAGTAAACAATCAACAAATGCGTCGACAGTTTGAGATTGCGTTTGTAGTTGTTTTTGGTTCGCTCTTTTTATGGGACGGTAATTTTGCTTTCGACGTTTACACGATCAAGCGCCAAGCTAATGAAGGAGATACATTCACTGTGAATAGTTCCGATGGTCCTATTTGTGGCCCCAGTGACGCAGTGTGGAAATGGTGTAACACCCTCAACGCTTTCATAAAAGCGACAAGAAAACCAACGGATAGAACTGTTTGCCGATGCCAATGTGATAACCGGTCTCCCACGTATATAGTGGGTAAAAAGTGCTTCGATGGAGATAAATTGAAAGACATGCTTCCATCGCCACGAGGTACATGTACATGTATAGACTGACCTTTGATTGATTGTTAGGCCAGGGGGGGGGCTAAGACAAAGAACCACTTACGGCTAAAAAAGCCCAACCCAAGCTGAGTCCCTTCCTGTTTGTGGCCACAGCAATTACCAAGAAAATTTAAATCAGTAAATTTGTTTTACAACAATGTAATAGCCAGTTTGTAGTACAGATAAACACACACTAGTTTATTCGTAGAATCATGTACCCTGTATGACATGTATCGTTTATGCAAAACAATAATTGATCAATACTTCTGTGGTAACTTATTATCAGTCGCGTCTCTGATGCTGACTTAGAACTAGTTCGAAACCTTACCCCCCCCCCCCCCTTTTCTACTGACTCACTACGCTTAGCAGCTGACAACCTTAAGGTACATGTACATATTTCAAAAGTGACGAATGTCATCATGCATAATTTACGCAAATGAAAACATTGTTGAAGGTGGTAAATGTGGCTGGATTTTAGGAATTAGTTTTTGACATTAATTTGTTGAAAAAAAGCATGCAGTCTCGCACACTAGGTTTCAAACTCTTAAATTTAAAAATTTCAAAGCAGAAATATAATAAATAAGACATTTTTAGGTAGAATTTTTTAAATATGTTTGTATATATTGGCTTAGGAATCCATATTATATATTTTGTTGTAGGCATAATTATCTATCTAAGACTTTTGTGTATTTACACAGTTTAGCACATAACTAACTTATGCTCCTTATATAGAATGTACAGATGTGGTTCCTTTCGATCGTTCATCTGGGAAGTTCCGGTTGAAGGTTCTTGACTTGAATGGCCAAGTAACAAGGAAACAGTTAATGAGACCTTCGCATGATTCGGGATGCGGTGCTTATCGTCTTGCAGCAGGGAAGTCTCGCTATCTGCTTAACATGGTCTGGATTAACACTTCTGCTCTTGATAACACATTCAGCATTCAGAATGGTGGACAAGGCCGGCACCTAACCCTGAAGGTAAACTGTTTGGGAATGGAAACGGTTATAGTATCAATGTCGCTTGTGTGTGCGTTTTAATTTGACCCTGTCCTGCAGGGCAGGGAGGGGGGAAGCTTGGGGCGAGGAGAAATCAGGATGGCCATGCCCCCCTCCCCACCCTTCTCAATTTTCAGCTTTTAAGTTTAGAAACAACTGTGCTGTGAGAAGAATAGAACAGAAATATGCTTGGGATGCAAGAAATTCCATTCCACACGGCACAATTTTTCAAAATTTTCCTTGCGCCTTCTGCACTTTTGTGACCCCCCCCCCCCGCCTACCGAAAAAGATATGAAGGAAATGGAAATGGGGTCTTATTTCTCGACAAACATATAAAACGGGGGCAAGAGTTGCATTACAAACGTTATAAATAGGCACTTTAAAATAATGTTCGACATGTGATTATTTGTTAATGAATGAATAACCAGTTTCTGAACTACTCTTGTTGATGACGATAGTGTGCGCGAAGATAGCGCAGTTGGTTAGATCTCTGACTGCCAATCAGACGGTCCCGGGTTCAATCCCCGGCCTGGTCGAGGGTTGAACTTTGGGCGACCTTCTTTCGCCACACCGTCTGTGGACAGGGACTTTGGTCTACTCTCTCAACATTCTATCGGTAGACTTGAAAGAACCCACACACTTGTCGATAAGAGTAGGCTAATACCAGTGTTGTGGTCGGCGATGAGGGCCACATGAGAGAGTACATCCTGTGGATGTAAATGTGCTACCATCAATAAATAAAATAAAGTGTCTTTTATGACGGCAAAAGAAATATACTGAATGAGTACGGGAGCTGCAGACGGGTACACAGTTTGTTCAATATTGTGTGCTGAAGCAGTAGCATTTCTGCAGTCAAAATAGAAGTCATGTAAACACCATCAATTTTTTAAAAAAGAAAATCACCAGAAATACAGAAAATAAAATTGAATGAAATTAATCAATGTTGCGAATTATTATCGATTCCATCACAATTAATTAAACGATCTGGTTACGAAACTTGGCCAGCTCCTTTGCTAAAGGTTTTTATTATAATTTAGGAGCGGATTTAGGGGAGGAGCTCAGGGGTCCGGCCCCCCTTTCAATGACAATTTCGGAAATATTCAATGAGAAAAACGCTGCCAAAACTCTTTTTGGAGTTGAGATGCGTTTCCTTTTTTCAAAATTGCCGTTTCTGGGTCCCCCATTTCAAAGTTTCTGGATGCGTCGCTGCCAGTAGCCTTGATTCTTCACAATAAAGGTATTGAATGCATATAAACAACTAACCAGCAAAAACATTCGAACTCACACGTACAATATGCATGGTCACGGTTTGTTCAACCTAAAGCAAAGCATTTTTGTACACTCCTTTTGAAGTTTGTTGGGCTCACAACGACTTACTTCTATTAACTATGGTTACAAGAATCAACTGGTTTGATCACATCTGCTGTCAAAAGTATAACTTACTTTGATAGCAATTTTCAGACTCTGACAGCACCAGACCTCGAAAACGAGAACTGGATGTATAGCGCTTGAAAGGTCTTTCATATTTTATTTCTGTGCAAGGGTAAACACATTCAAAGCATGCCTAGTTTTTAAAGACTTTGCAGGAAAACAAGTGAAGTATACCTGTCTTAGGCCGTGGTCACACTTGAGCTAAGCAAAGTGTACTTTCCCTTAATGCCATGGAGACCGTCCACTTTACGTATGCTAGAAGTGTGACCGGTGGAAACTGGAAGCTCCAGTATCGAAGGGACAGACCCTTCCCCTTTTCTCACCTCGAAAATCAAATTGCAAAGCAGCAGACGATGTCAGCGAAAGTTGTGGCACTCTCCGCTAGAACACTATATTTTGAAGACTAGAACTAAATAAACCTGAGAAAAGTGAACAGAAGGAAGCTGCAACTGTTTTACAGTCTCATGGGAGCTTGCTTTCAAATTTGTCTTCCAAATGTTTGATTGAGTATTGCGCGCTACAAGTATAATAAATTTTTAGGTGCACTCATGCAAAGAATCACATGTTGCGGAGCGGTGACAGAGATGTTTAGTCGACGACGTATGATTGGTGCTGAGCCGAGCAATGGTCCGACCAACCTTCCATATTCATGAAACTTCAATTGCGCCGACGTAAGCTTCTAGCTCGGTCAGGGCATGTTTAAAGCAAGCTACGTAAACGAAATGTGACAGCTCTGTCAA
>JAOBRH010238893.1:0-11674 GCA_027575125.1 Umimayanthus parasiticus | reverse complement strand
ATGTTCTTATCACTTTTTAAAATTTTCGGGAAATCTTCGGAAATCCTCGGAAGCCTGTTTGAAATTCATCGGAAATGTTCGTAACAGTTCGAAGAAGTTAAAAAGTTTCGGAGCTGGTTTTTGAGAAGTCCGCAAAAGGACCCCAGTAAATTGTTGCGCGCAAGTAATTACGGGAAAGTAAAGTGGAATACTACCCGTTGCATATTATCCGTTGCATACCGTAGAACATGCAACGATATTCCAGGCCTGTGATTGTCTGTACTCGCCTGTAGTTTTCAAGGCATGGGATAAATATACGTACAGTGGTCTGGAACCCCGTCTTACGGCTACGCTGTTAATATGGTCACCTCGTTATTACGCCACTCTTTTAATTTTTTGGCCTGGCACGCAAAATAGCCATACATGTACTTTCTCTTGTAAAAAAGCCCCGTTAATGCGGTCTCCCGTTAATATGGCCAACGGAGCTAAAATTAGAAAACCAAGGCATCTGTTACTTGTCAGCTTCAATGATCTCATTCATTTACTAATTTTAATATCTGCTTTCATTAGGAGATTGGGCTGCATAGCACATGTATGTTGACAAAGACGGCCTTGCGAGAAGATTTAACGTACTTTTTACAGTTCTATCTACCTTTCCAGATGTCTATTAAATAGAACGTTTGTTTAGGAAGTGAGCACTATTGCGATATATTTGTAACTACTTTCACCCCCCTTAAAATCCAAAATTTGACCCTACTTCGTTAGTACGGCCACTTCGTTTAATGATGTGGCCAGTTTTTGGTGGCCCGTAGGTGACCATATTAACAGAATTCCACTGTATAACTATTTTGTTTTCTGCAGGCTTGTCGAGACAAGGGAGTGGATTGTATTGTGGCCCCCTATGAGGCTGATGCACAGCTGGCCTACCTTTACAAACAAGGGATTATTCACTTGGTGGTATCAGAGGACTCAGACTTACTGGTATATGGATGTAAAAAGGTAAGGTACATGAACATACTGTAACTCTGTTTTTCTTTATGGAACTATCATTATATCAATATGAGAATCAGGTTTTGTACATGTAGTCCTGCATTCAAATACCAAGTGCTTAAAACGAATCTGTGTTGAAGCTTATGAAGTTTAGAAAGTTTACGAAATTTTCAAATTGTTCCCTGAATCTCCCTCAGATGACAATGGTCCGGTAAGAATTGATTCCTTGAGGAGTATGGAGTGGAGCATTTCATGGCCTTACCTTTGGCTTTATTTCTTTGTCATTCTTCTTGTCTCTGAGTTTTCCAATACCATTAATGACATGATTGAAGTTGTTGATAAATACATGTGCCTTCAAAAATAGTTTGCATGTTGCACTTTTGACAGATCATTCCAAAGATGGACAATATATGTTTTTCAAATGATTGTTGCTGTGTAGGGACACTACACCACCCATGCTGTGTGGGGACACTACATCACCCATACTGTATGGGGACACTACACCACCCATGCTGCGTGGGGACACTACACCACCCATGCTGTGTGGGGACACTACATCACCCATGCTGTGTGGGGACACTACGTCACCCATACTGTGTGGGGACACTACATCACCCATGCTGTGTTGGGACACTACACCACCCATGCTGTGTGGGGACACTACATCAGCCATACTGTGTGGGGACACTACATCACCCATGCTGTGTGGGGACACTACATCACCCATACTGTGTGGGGACACTGCATCACCCATATTGTGTGGCGACACTACATCACCCATGTTGTGTGGGGACACTACACCACCCATACTGTGTGGGGATAATACATCACCCATGCTGTGTGGGGACACTACACCGCCCATGCTGTGTGGGGACACTACACCACCCATACTGTGTGGGGACACTACACCACCCATACTGTGTGGGGACACTACACCACTCATACTCTGGATGGATTAGATATAGTTATCGTAAACTCTTGAGATTGTTGTTGTCTGGGGACACTACACCACCCATGCTGTGTGGGGATACTACACTACCCATACTGTGTGGGGACACTATACCACCCATACTGTGTGGGGACACTACACCACCCATACTGTGTGGGGACACTACACCACTCATACTCTTGATGGATTAGATATAGTTGTCGTAAACTCTTGAGATTGTTGTTATGTGGGGACACTACACCACCCATGCTGTGTGGGGACACTGCACCACCCATGCTGTGTGGGAACACTACACCACCCATATAAATATTGTAAACTCTTGAGGTTTCCGAAACAAATAGTGTTCTTGTTACAGGTAGTTTCTTGCTATCTTTGACAAGGTTTACTCTTGGTTTCTTCTTCTAAGGATTTCATGTATTCATTTTTTCTGTCTTTTGTCACTCATGGTTATATAAATTTTAATGGTTTGGATTCTCTTGATGAGCTTTACCTGGTTCTCTCTTGCTGATCCTGTTTTGGAGATTTCTCCCTGTTGTTGTCTTCCTTTCTTGCTCAGATAAGATAACATTAGGATACAAATATTGGTTAACTGTAGGGAAAACTTAGATAATAGTAGTAATTGTAAACTTGATAACTTAGGAAATTGAGCCATCTTTCCACAAGGGAGGCACAGCTTTTACATGGCTGGACACCGCTCTTGGAAGAGATTACATATTACACAGCATCTACTGCAACCTAAGATTGCTCGAGGTGATCTTTATGGTCTGTGTACAAAGGCTGTGTCTCAACCAAGCAATTGTTTTTAAAAATACCATGTTAACAGCTTCTGTGTCACAGGAAAAACCTGTTTCAAATTCTGTTCAGTGTTCAGGTCAACATGAACCCTTGGTGTAAAATGGCTACTATTGTTTTAAGAAGAAGTTTTAAATTGTCAGAAGGAACTATGTCACATAGTTCCTTCTGACAATTTATTAAAACACAGAGATCATGTGAAGAGGCACACAAAAAATGCGTGTTCCGGTGCACATTCGTTGACCATAATGATTTTGAATTCTCAGTCTGGCGCTATTGTTTCTTTCCCAGAAAAGAATCCGTGTAATCTCACGCGATAATCCTATTTTGGATTTTACCAAAGAAATGCACCCCTAGTTTCCATTCACCCAAAATCTTACCAGTTCTTTAGGGTAACACAAAATCCTTCCAAATAACTTAGTAGCCCCATCGGGCCACCATTTTTCAAAATTTACTGGCTCATACTGGCCCGAACGGGGCTAAAAGTGTGTTCAGGCCATCGGGCCAGCGTTCTTGTTGAGCTCTGTTAATGTGGTATTGTTTGAAAACCAACAGAACCAGTTTTAGGTTGTTGTTGTTTTGCTAAGAACGAAGTTAGATGCTAATTTATGATATACATGTACATGTTTATTTGTTAGGTGCTATACAAAATGGATGGCAATGGGAATGGAACTTTAATAGACTTGGATGACCTACCAAAACTTACAGATCTCAAGCTTCACCAGTTTAGCATGGAGAAGTTTAGACACATGTGCATTCTCTCTGGCTGCGACTATCTACCCTCGATAAAGGGGATTGGCCTCATAACTGCCAACAAACTGCTGAGGAAGTACTCAGATGTGTGGAAGGTGGGAAAGCACTTTTAATTCTTTTGTGTACAGAATTCTATGTTCATATGCTTCCAAGAAAGTCCTGGGGTGTTTTTACTGCTGGAAAATTTTAATAAATCTTGGAGTTTTGTTGTAGTTCCTGGAAAATGAAGCAAAACTAGCAATTCTGAATTTTTTCCCATTGTTTTAGAAAGAGAAATGAATATGTTATATCAAAATTGTTGATATTTCATACACACACAAAACTCCTGGAAATTCCTGGAATTTTGACTTTTAACAATTGTATGAATCACACTGCAAAGTCATTTGATACACGAAGTTGAAAGTACATGTACATAGATTGTAGATGAAACTGATGTTAATTTAAAATTATACCTTTTGCTTTTGTGTGACAGCTTTTGAGGTCGCTTAAGCTGGGAACCCAATACAGTGTATCCTCGGAGTATGTGAAACACTTCAAACAAGCAGACGAGACGTTCCTGTACCAAACAGTATTCGATCCACAATCGGAGACCCTTGTTCCTCTCACAGTCATTCCAGAAGAACTTCAGTCTTCTGATCTACAATTTGCTGGACCGTATCCTTTGACAATGTCAGTTGTAAAAAAAGTGTGCATTTTTTTTTGCCGTTTGAGCAAAACATTAACATTGATGACTCAGTTTAATAGGCCAAATCTTATTGATGTCGTCAAGTTTTCCAAATTACCGGTAATGTAAAAAATAAGCTGATTTCTTTTTACAAGTGCGGGAGACAAAGCTTTATACTGCTTGCCAGATATGAAAAAACTTTCATCAACGTCGTCTAGAATTTTTGTTTATTAAATTACCATCATCAGAGAATGCTAGATTTTTTATTTCAAAAGTTTCTGGGACAGTAATCCTCCGCACCTTTAATCAGCATTTGCTTTAAAATATTTAGCAGGAGATTCAGATCTACGTTTTCAGCTTGAAACCACAAATGGCAAATATATTGCAGTGACATGACATGTCACAATTGAAAGTAAGTTTTCATGTTAGTCATTTGCCTCGTATCTATCTGACCTTACAATACATGTACATATAGGTTTGCAGTTACATGTCTATGTATACAAAACACTTGTTTAGCTATTGACGTTGGTTTTTAAGCGGTCCGATGTGAACGTAGTCGGTAGTTTCTACGTGATTAAACCAGCGATCCACTGTGCAGTTCCCCTACTCTAAAACTGTCCTGTGAATACTACTGTTGATTGTTGTTTGGTGTGTGTTTGTAGTTGCTTTAGTCTTTTAACCGTGTTCCTGCTCTAATCTAGAGTTGCTCTGATCCAGTGGAAATGCAGTAGTGCTAAGAAGAATATTATCCACAGTTGTGTTTGTATAGTATTTTGACACTTTAGAAAAACTTTTAGTGTCATACAATTACACATTATTGATAAGACTACGACTTCATTTCATACTTCCATTTCTTTAACAACTTACCAGCCTTCTTTCCAAAGAGGTGGCTATTGGAATAGCCCTTGGAAACATTGATCCCATCTCGGGAGATACCATGGCAGATTTTAACCAAAAGGTATGGAACAATGCAGAACTAAAGAATCTGTTTGCCATATTTAGAAAATATCACTACTCAAAGAGTAACTAGAAGGATTTTATATTAACTCTTTTTTCCTATTCATATTATTGCATGTTTTCTTGGATTCCTTTTAATAGATTTGTGACAAGTTAGTTTCTGTAGTGCTCTCATGATGCATTTGCAATACATCTAAAGGATTTGTTCTTTGCCTACTGATGGTACTCCCAATTTATTCATAACCGACTTCAACTTGCTGGAAGAATTGAGATCGACATTTCCTCTTATTTTTAAGAATGTATATACATTTGATATATTCTTTACCTTTTAATCAGTGCCGCACAGCGAGAGTAGGTTTGCATTTGCTGAAAACCATGGTAGCAGTTGAATGTGGCTGATGGTACAGTAATGAGTTATTTCTGAAGCTCTCAAGATTATTTGAATTCCGTAGCAAAAATTAATGTAACACCTGTGAAAATCGACCCAATTGTTTAACGATAATTATATAGTTTGCCTTTTTGACTAACAAAGTCGGCAGCGCAACGATTGAGTGGTAACGTGTCTGATTCTTAACCGAATTATTTTGAACCCCAGTTTATTCACTCTGTTGTGTCCTTGAGTAAGACACTTTACTCAAGTTGGTCCAAACGGCTCAGCTGTTTAAATGGGTACCAGCTTCGGCTGGGGGCTAACGTGAGATGGATAAGTTTCCTGTTTAGAGTGAGTCATAGACTCTCATCCGCGCCACACTACGAAAACCGAGGATAAGCGCCTGCTTTTCCAGCCTCCTGGCTCGGGAAAGATTTAGCTTACAATACAATACAATACAATACAGCACAATACAATACTACAATACAATACAACACAGTACAACAGTACAATACAATACAATACATACCTCATATTAGCCGAGTGCAAGGTCCGTGCGGCAAGTTATTGACCGAGTTTTTTCTTCCTTTTTATGGCCCAAGCTCAAGATTATTTACACTGAAGATTATTTGAATTTATAACTAAGTTGCACATTTATGGTATGGAATTGCGTAGGTAATCTCACCCCGCACACTGGATACGACCAATGAGGATAGTGTTGGTGGTCAGACCAGGAAGAGCTACCAGCGTCACTCGCTCACCCCCAGGCCCGCGACCTCCTGGAACAACGCGGTCATGTACGGGAAAGGAAAATCGTTGAAAATACAGAAGAACCTCGGTGGGCTGATGATGGAGTTTGAGCCGTCCGAGCTCGCTAGAAAGCCTTTTGTACCTCCGCAGATGACAAGAAAAGACAATGGCAAATGTTTGTATCTTCCTTATGTAGTTTTCTATAATAAAAACTAACATACTGTAACTATATTTTCAGTTTTTTCATATTGCTGAAGATTAAGTGTTGCCATGATACAAAATTACAAGAAGGCACTCGACAAAGTTTGTCTTATCAAACTTTAAGATTTACAGATGTCGCTTTGCTTGTAGGGTATCTGATTACAGTGACGGCTGTCGAAAAGGAAAGCTGCTGGTGCACATTTCTGTGTGTTGTCGTATTTATATGCCTCAACTTGTCTTCAATTCGTTTGTTGTTCTCGTAAGGCCATCAGTTTCTCGACGTTTATTATTTCTAAAGTATATCTACGTTCATTATTAAATTGTTGGAACTTTTTTCACTTTTTAAAGCAGAGTAACAAAGGCTAATGCACGTATTCTTGGTTTTACATCGAACCTACGGAATCAACTGTCGTTTACCAAACCCAATACTCGGCTTACATTTGTTCGGCAACGACAGGGCTGCCACAGATCAGGGGAAAGTCAGGGAATTTTTTTCGAGGCCAGAGAAAAGTCAGGGAAACCTTTTTTCAAAGCTAGGAAAAGTCAGGGAAATTTATATTTGATCAGAGAAATTTATATTTTGAATGTGACGTCAAATTTTACCCCCCAAAAAATATTTTGTTAATTTTATTCGTTCGAACTATGATTTGTTCAAATTTAGCTTTTGGTGTCGTGAAAAGTCGGGCAATGTTTTGAATTTTGATGGGTGGCAACCCTAAACAACATACAAAACGTCCGCTGTCTTCACCGCGACAAGATGAAAGAACAACGAAGCAGACTTCATACATACAACTTGTATAATTCGTGGAATCTCCTGGAATTTTATTGCTTTGTTCGAATTCTTGGAGTGATTTTTCAATCATGCCATGTAGTTTTCCCATTTTGTGTTTATTGTTTTAGTATGTAATTGAATCTTCAATGTTTTTCAAGTATGTAATTCACGTATGTATGATACATGCACATGGAAAATCATTAAAGAGGATTGTTGTCGCTGTTGTTTTTGTTGTTGTTGTTATGATTGTTAACTTTCAGATGGCTGTTGCCAAGAAAAACCTTTTGACTCCTTTGGTGTGATTTCAAGGCACTCCTGGAAAGTCATGCTCTTTCGAAGTATAAGAACCCAGATGAGCTGCGTTTGGAAGCACAATACCATTGAGAACAAGCTTTGCGTTTTGTGAAAGGTCTTTCACGGTTGAATTCCTAACTTTCAAAATAACTGTAGAAGCTTGACATTTGAAACACCCTCTAAAAATTACTTTGAATTGGTGACTACTGAGGTAATTTTAATGACTTGACCCTTCTTGATCAATGGTAAAGCGGTTTCAAATCGCACATGCATAAAGCTCTCCCTGGATCATTGAGAAACAACAGGATATGTGGGTGTCTCATCTGTGTTTAGTCTTCACTGTTGAGTTTTAAGACTAACTATATAATTTGTTCTTTTTTTGTAACACAGGTGAAGAGGACAGTCTTTACAATGACCAACTGACTGACATGTACACTTCACTTAAACCAAAACCCAAATCAAACAAATCCTCACTGCCGTGCCTGTCAGCAAGCAGTAGAAAGCTACCAGTACGCAGGTCCCGTTTCCAAAACCCTTTTAGAGTGAAGGGGGACCATATGCCAGACCAAAATAGCAACCAAGTCAGCAGGTAAGGCATCTGGTAATTCGACAGTTACTCCAGGACACTTGTTGAGGAAAACTTGCTCGTCTGTAAGTGTGCATATCGTCTATTTATTCTGTCAGTTTGCCAGTTTGCAAATTAAAAGGTTGGAATCTTTTCAAGGACGTAGGTATCTCTATCGTATATACATCTTAGAAAGTGCGTATTTGTTCGTCTTTATCTTCGTTACCTTTCCAGCTCATATTATTTCCCCTTTTCCAACTTAAATGACTCAGACAAAATATTGAAGCCAACATAATAAGCCTCGACTTCAAGTTATTGTTCGTGGGTTAACATTCCGTTCATATTTAGCTGGTGCAATTTCTTGTTTATACGTCAATGTGCAACCTCGATCCCAGGGCTTTTCCCTAATCAGTGGGAGGGTCGGGACCCACTGATTAGGGAAAAGCCCTGGGATTGAGGTTGGTCAATGTGTTTTATTAATTATCATAAAGTGTTAATTGTCTCTAGTGTTGTTGAAGACATTCTCAAAATCCGTCTTTAAACTCTTTTGAACGTCTTTAAAATCTTTCAAGATGGCGGTTATTACCTGATGAGGCTGAGAACTTCAGTTCTTTTACAATGCGATGTAGAGAATTTACTGCAAACTTAAAATTTTGGAAAGAAAATCTTTGCTCCTAAACAAACCAAAGAAAACGTCACGATAGTGTTCGTGGATTTGCAGTTGCAGTTTGTGAGGAACTACTTTTGTGATGAAAACTGCTTTGTTTTAACATCAAGATTTCCAGATTTGATGGGAAAACAACAATGAGAAGTTACGTTTTCTGTAAGCGTATTGGATCCAAACTTACCCAGCCGATATTTCATCCAGGTATTTCAAGTTGAGGAGTCCAAGCCATCCCGAAAAGGAGGACCATCCTCACAGTGCAGCTGTGTCACCAACTTCACCTGAAACGAAAACGCAAGATGATAATGTCACTGGCTTTGCAGAATCCCTTTTAGAGCCGGGAGCTACTATTACTAGATTGAGTAGCGACATGCCTCGACTGCCTTGCTTTGTAAGTTGTCTTGAGCAGGATAATAGGCAAGACATGTTTGACCGAGACAGTGAAGATAAAGAGAATCTATCTGGGTGCACATCATCAGGGAATTTAGATAACTATTTGGGGATAACTACCGAAAATTGTGCTTCACCACGATCAAAAAAGCGTAAACATTCTGATGATAACAGTGATTGCTCCAGCACTGTTATATATAACTCTGATGATAACAGCGCGTCAAACACTGGGATGTTTAATACTTTGCAAGCTTCTTTGCTGCCAGTAAAAAAGCAGGTATTGCAAGAGAATAATACCCTGCCGACTGAAAATATGTGTGGACAGGGGAATGTCGATAGTAGAGACAACGTGCTGTGTGGGCACAAAGTAAATCTGTTGACTCAATTTGGCTATCGAAGGCCAAGCTCAAGGTTACGCTTCAAGGAAAGACCTTCAGCGACGCTGGACTCTTCAAGGTTGAATGATGATAATACAGCAGAGAGCAAAATCGTTTTTGAAAGTGATAGTGGATATTTATCAGATGAGGAGGAGAGCACAGATAGTGATGAGACTGCCAGCCATTTGAGCAGCGGATGTGTGTCACTGACTCGGAGTGACAGTCACCCAGTTCATATTGACTTGTCACAGGATACTGAAGACACCAAATGTCTCCAGCAAAGTTTCAGTGGAACACTTCAGGAAGGAAACAGCGCGGGAACCAAGGTAATTTGGCAGTAAAGTAACGTAGTCTAGCGAGCCGTCGCTTCAAGTGCAGATCATAAAAGTGTAATGTAGAACTCAAGGTAGAAATAGAGCACACACTATGGCTCCTCTTGCAGCTACTGTGTTGTTCACAATGGTTGCCGTAGTACGGGGTTCGTATGGGTCAAGGAAAACCTCGAAAGTCGTGAGATTTTGATTTTGTTCATGGAAAGTCGTGGAAAATGAAAATTATTGTATTAAAGCATGGGTCAGTTTGCTTTTAGAGCGAGAAGGAAAAAGGACTCGGCTCGATTTACGAACAAATAGCTAGATTCTCGCTAGCTTGATGAGTATATATTTATGGATAAACAAATTCTCTTGATATTCCAAGACTATCTATATTCTTTACTAAATGTTTTTTTGTGCTGATAAAAGCTCAGATCGAGAATGAATATAGGTACCTTATTGTCCTTAATTTTCGCGGGTTCTTAAATTCGCGATTTTCGCCATTTAAAAAAATTCGCGAACTTAAAGACCCGCGAAAAATAACGACCTCGAACTTTGATCTCGCGAAATTTAATGGACATAGAAAAATCATGTATTTGTGCTTTCAAGGATCATAAACAATTTTTAACACAAGGTGTTAGTACAAGGAGCTATCATCTATCAACTTTAGATGTTAATCAGTGTCAAGATTCGCCTGAAGTTCTTCTTCGGCATCTGAGTAACTATCTTCACACAGTTCCTCCGATACGTCCGTTGTACAGTCGTCAAATTGACAGCCTGGACAACATATTGGTTTTGTTTCAATTGTTGATTAACGTACAATTTTTGTAAAAAAGAAAAAAAGTCACTTAATCGTAAATTTCGTGAAATTAAATTCCCTGCAAACACAATTTTTCTCCGCGATCGCGAAATTAATGACTCGCGAAATGTGTCGAGAAAATTTTCGCGAAGTTTAAGTCCCGCGAAAATAAAGGAGAATAAGGTATTACGACGAAAATATGGTCAAAAGTGTTCACGGAAAACTCCTAGAGGTCATGGAAAAGGTCATGGAAAGTCATGGAATTTCAGAAGGTCACAAGACTGCGAGCCCTGCAGTACCACCCAACACTTACTGCTCTCGACCCATTAGCTACCAACCATAGCGCTCATAGGTTATTTTATTCCAGATTTATATTTTGATAGTTTGATCAGGCAAAAAAGAAAAAAATGTTTAGGATGAATGATAATACTTGTAAAACCTTGACCCAGAAAGATTTAGGGGGTCAAAGTGCACGACTGCTCCTTGACTGAACACAGTTTTTGACACTAATTAGATTATGTCATCGGTGATGATGCCTCATAGTAAGTCACTAAAGTTGTTTAAATGTTTTCACTAATTTTTTAAAATCATTTGTCTTTTTTTTGTTCAAAAGATTGCAAACTTGCGATTTGTGTATTTCTTCTAGTTATTTCACAATTTTAGCGTATGAAATGTTTTTTTTCTCTATTTACTAATTACAATAAGTAGACTTCAAAGTTGTCCAAAATTTCGAAAGTCAAAAATCCAAGAGTGTTGCAATTATCTTTAAATTTGCATTTGTTACTATGGCAACGGCAGGTTTATAATAAGATAATTAATTAGTTGATCGTGTACTAATTGCATGCCGAATGGCGTGCGCTAATTTTTAACGGTTTTGAAAATCATTGGACGGGGAGGGGGGTCGCTTCAAAATGACCTCATGCCCCCTCAGCATTCATGTTTTACAAGAGAACTGAAGATTAAGACGGTTAAAACAGAAAACTATAGCATTTATTATAAGAGTTTTAATGCAAAAATTATTGTAGATAATCCAAAGCAACGGAATTAAGTAGTCTGCCATTCTTTCTAATATGGCGAATGAGCACCTTAGCCAAGCG
>JAOBRH010237782.1:0-11680 GCA_027575125.1 Umimayanthus parasiticus | reverse complement strand
AATTTTGTTATTTGTATGAATGAAATGGGTTCGTAAGAAGAAGGGCTGCTTGCATGCGGAAGATCAGGATATTTGCAGCATTTCCCTTTGAGTTATTACATTTTGAAAGTCGAAAAACGTTAGAAATTGACTGTTTTGACGCCCTATCCTACCCCCCATAAATGTTTGTTTATATTGAATTTTGTTATTTTTATGAATGAACTGGGTTCGTACGAGGAAGGACTACTTGCATGCGGAAGATCAGGATATTTGCAACATTTCTCTTTGAGTTATTACATTTTGAAAGTCGAAAAACGTTAAAAATTGACTGTTTTATCGACCTACCCTACCCCCCATAAATGTTTGTTCTTATCAAATTTCGTTATTTTTATGAGTGAACTGGGTTCGTACGAAGAAGGGCTGCTTGCATGCGGAAGATCAGGATATTTGCAACATTTCCCTTTGAGTTATTACACTTTGAAAGTGGTAAAACGTTAGATTTTTTGGCGCCCTATCCTACCCCCCGTCAATTTTTGTTCTTATAGAATTTCGCTATTCTTATGGATGAACTGGGTTCGTACGAAGAAGGGCTGCTTGCATGCGAAAGATGAGGACATTTGCAACATTTCCCTTTGAGTTATTACACTTTGAAAGTGGTAAAACGTTAGATTTTTACTCTTTTGGCGCCCTATCCTACCCCCCGTCAATTTTTGTTTTTATTGAATTTCGTTATTTTTATGAGTGAACTGGGCTCGTAGGAAGAAGGGCTGCTTGCATGCGGAAGATAAGGATATTTGCAACATTTCCCTTTGAGTTATTACATTTTTAAAATCGAAAAACGTTAAAAATTGACTGTTTTATCGCCCTACCCTACCCCCATAAATTTTTGTTCTTATTGAATTTCGTTAATTTTATGAATGAACTGGGTTCGTACGAAGAAGGGCTGCTTGCATGCGGAAGATCAGGATATTTGCAACATTTCGCTTCGAGTTATTAAAATTTGAAAGTGGTAAAACGTTAGATTTTTACTCTTTTGGCGCCCTATCCTACCCCCCGTCAATTTTTGTTCTTATAGAATTTCGTTACTTTTGGGAATGAACTGGGTTGATACGAGGAATGCCTGTTTGCTTGCAGAAGATCATGCGGTTTTCTTTAATTGTCTTTCACTTATTAATGTTGGAAAGTCGGGTTTTGTAAAATTTGGTGCTGGTGTTTGCGAGACCGTTTTTAGGATGCATTTTTCCACATTTCTGCGGTGTTATTTGGTTTTATGAGATAAAATTGGAAGTGGAAGTTGATTTTTGCATGTTCTTGGTAGTCTATATGTTTTCAAAGCAGATTTCGTGCTGGAATCGAATTGGCAGACAGCTTCTGGGAGGTTTCGAACTGGCAGACGAACTGGCAGACAGCTTCAGCCTGGTATCTCGTGCTGTGATCGATGTTTAGGGTCAAATACGGTTATGTAATATCATGTCAAGCAACAAAGGCTGCTGTCTTTAGAAAGCCCAGTGTTTAGGAGAAAGGATAGAGCAATAGACATTTTTTTTTTTCAAAAATGCCGACCGCTTTTTTGTATTTTATAGAACTTCACTTCTAAACGCCGAACAGCTGAATAGCTAAAGGCGGTGTTATCGTAGTTCATCCATTGCGGTTTAAAATTGCAGCAGCTGACTGTTTGAGGACTTGTTTTTTCCGAGGTTTCTAGGACAAATAGCTTTCCTAACTTATCCTTCGCATTTCAGTGACTGCCCCCTGAGGAAGAATTAGTAAAGAGTTCGAATATTTATAATTTCAACATTTAAGTATTTTCAGTTTTAAACAAAGATTAGATTGGAACCTTCTAAATTTTCCAACTTACATATTTTTGTTCACAGAGTACAAAACTGTTTTTTTTTTCTGCACATGCGGGAGTTAATTGTTAGCCGAAATCAGATACCCAATTTGCACTGAATGGATCCCTATCAATCGAAAATCAAAACAGAGTGACAATGATTTTGAGTCATCTTAAGACCAATGGCGATGACTTTATACTGTGGATCAAATTTGAAATCAGGCCTGACTTGAAATGTATGTCACAACAATATTTCCATAACGCATGTTCTTTTTCGCATCTAATTCTGCAAATGAACTACTTGTTACGGAAACTTTTTCTCAATCTCTTCAATTAAAATTATATAATATTGAACGCAGTAGGTGTTCCTCCTTCGTAAACACAACGTTAAATTGAATAACATAACTGTTTTATACGGCAAGCAAGATTGCAAAAATAATTATGTAAACGAGAAGTCTAAACTGAGCCAAGATTAAAGTCGGTGCGAAGCTTCCGTTATAAAATGTTTTTAACACAAGATGTCTTGTTCTTAGTTTACATTGACTGATGTCACAAATTATCTTGCTTATAACCAGGAGAAAATTAATGTTTCTGATTGTATAGAGACTGAATTAGTACACAACTTGGCAAAATTTTGGAATTGCATTTCGTGGCGAGATGTGATGCAAATGTAATGACAAGACTGGCAGTAAAATTGCACTGGACCAGTAAAAGTTTCTGGTTAAAGCAAATATCCAATGTCTACCTAACTGACATTGCTACTAATCCAAATTTTTGAAACTTATTTGAAATGTTTTTCTTGCTAACGTATAATTGCCACAAGTTTATTGGTTTTTTATGACAAGCCGACATGACCCAGCGGGATATGCAATGCAGTTCAAAACTCTGAATGAAAGAACCTTATAATCCCCAAAAAATTGTAGAACTAACTAAAGCCTTTAAAAACAAAACTCAACATTTCAAACACAAAACTTCACAAAATTCATACTTTCAGTTTCATAAGAGCATACTTCTCTAAGAAAGTCAAACGATATCTACTAACGAAACAGTCTCGTCCACTGTATTAAATGAACGTTCGATCCCTCCAAAAGTATCGTTTTATCTTTTTCTTAATGTCCACAAAGAATTCTGACAAGATATGGTTAGGGTCTAACTAGAAAACATATGTTTACCTTAGACACGAGACACCGCCATATCAGAAAGACTGCCTTGATAAGCCAATGAAAGTTGATATCATGTTTCTCTTCAACCACTCTCAGAAAGTCGGTGAGGGCTTTTTCATTTTTCATTATTCATTATTTTTTTATCACTAAAACGTAGTGACGGGCGTGCACGTGATACAAAAGCGCCGACTCCGTATGAAAATGATTACCTCGTTTGGCAGGGGAATTTTTTGAAAAGACTTGGATTTTAAGTTGCGACTGTAGTACACTGTCAAGGCAATATCTTGATAAGACGAATCATTCGAATTTTGCCAAATCTTTCTTTCAAAAATAATGAATAATGAAAATTTTTCATGCAATATCTAAATCCCATGCGGGCGCTGACGAGAAACATGAAAGTCAATTTTCATTACCTTAAAAGTGAGCGTTTCTTCTTCTTTGAAAACATCTGCAGTTAATTACCGTTGTATATTTGGTGCCATTTCAGTTCTGTTTACAGCTTGTAGATCTTGTTTTTTAGTTGCAATATGGATTGGATTTTAGATATATTTATTCATCTTCTTGCAGGAATCGTTCAAAGTGTTCATTTTAAATAAATTATGAAAATAGATGGTATATTTAGCTACAATGAGAAGCTGGTTGATTAACTTATTCACTTTATGAAGCGTATAGTTAGTGCTATGGTTGGAAGGATGCTATGCAAAATTTTGATTTGGAACTCAATCAACTTTGTCTCACGAATTTACCGATGAAGGAGAAGATAGTAACTGCCTAGACCGTCAGAGTGTATTCCATGTTGAGTAAAACACTTTGAGATGTTTGAGCAACGAACTTATGTTTGATTATTTTGTTGCAGCTTTATTTAGTTGGCAAGGAAATTGGATCATTAAACCAAAGAGAGGTAACTTTTGCTAAATCTTCGCAACTTTGTTTCAAAGCCTGCCGCTTCCCGATGTTGATGGGATGGCGCTAATAATTCCATCATAGTCAGTTAAGCAAGCAGCTCTGTTGAATTTTCGTTGAAAGGCATCTAGAGATAGGAAACTATTCAATTTTTTGTCTTCTAAGTCTTTAATTGTTGTGATACCTTTTTAATACAAACTACTGTAAAAAAATTGACGTCTGGTTGATTTAGATGCAATTATTTTTCCAGAGAACTTCATCCGGTATCGTGCTATTTATTTCATCAGGAACTGCTCTCTTGCGACCATTTTCATAAATTGTTACATTTTTAAGTAAAATGTTGGCAACTTGGTTGACAACCGGAAAACCTAAAATCTCCTCCGTATTTCTATGATTTAAACCGAAAACGGGAGGGTATTTCCATGCAGCGTTTTATGATTCCATCACTCGTTTTTTACCCCGGCTAGTTTTAGCACTTTGTTTATTTCTATGAATCTGGTGCGCATAAATTGCCATCTATTTTCACCCGTAAGAAAGGCATTCTTTATTGCGGCGGTTTTCAGTTTCAAATGAGGTTATAAATCAAACTACCATCGGGTAAGAGAAAGACAGAGGTTAAAAAAGAGTAATGCTTTTGCCTGATAACGTTACATCCTTAGATCTCTAAAACTGAATCAAGGAGTTTTTCAAGTTTAGTATGTATTTTTTTCACAATTGCTTTGTTTGAGTTTACTTCGTCATACAAGAAGAATACCCCCAAGGCAACAATGGGTTTATCTGACCTTTTTGTTTTGCTCGTATATAATTCTAGCACAGAGCAGCTGGCGAGGTTTTCTATCGTTGCAATCAGACTTGGAATGATTTTATTTTAAAAGCAAGTGTTACCTACGTATTGTAAGTTCTTGACTTCTTCCATTCCGTAAGATATTTTCATTGTTTTCATCAGATTTAACACTATGCACAATTTTTATACCGGGAATAAATAAAACTCCTGAAAGCGGGCAACCCTGTCTGACCTCTCTGCTTAAATCAACGAATTCTAAGGTATATCCTTTGTTTATTGTACAAACAGAAATATCTGAGCAGAAAGTGTTGTTGAACTATTAGTCCAACCCGAAGTTAAATGTGTATAAAGCCTTCTGTAAGAAAAACCACTCGATGGCATCAAAAGGTGTAGTGCATGGTATTGCTTATGAACCGGATGTTGTCTGCAATGAATCTACCTTTAATGTAACATGGTTGGTTTCATTAATTGACATTTGGCAGGACCATTACTAGACGTTGCTACAATTTTGGCTGCTATTTCATAGTCCACGTTCAGTAGAGATATTGCATTCCACCTTTCGACAAGTGGCAATTGCTTGATTTTTATATCAAGTATCGGGTTTATATCAATATATCGGGTTATTAAGTCCCGTCTTTCTTAATTATGTCGCCCATTTTCCAACATTTTGAGCAGCACCATGTAGTTCGGAACATCGTCCCATAAAAATATGGAACTCGGCTGATCTAACCCATTGGTACTGGGTGATGTCCGAGATTTTCTAGACTTTCATTTGTCAACAGTCTCCTTTACATTTTTTTTTTGCCTTTACCTACTTTGGGGATATTTTCATGGCGAAAAAATTTGTCGTAACCGCAATTGTAAACATCTTGGTCACATGACGTAAAAAGCGTCTTTAGAAACAGTTTTTCTTCTTTGAGACTCAGACTGAGTTGTTCTTTCATTTTCCATTGTACGAAGGTTTGTTATTCTTGTTCGTTCTTCTAAATTGCCAAAATGTTTGGTGTTGTGCTTACTTCGAGCTAAAGGATTTGAATACCAATAAATTTAGTAAAAATGTTAAACAGCACCTACTTCAAAACAAAGCGGTTGAAATGCAAACTTCTGCTCTACCTTTACTTCTCCCCCTTTTCATGGCTTTTTCTCCTTCTTTTGTGGTACCCGCTTTAATTTTTGCGTGTGATAGCGTTTGCTTTTTGATGTAGAGTCTATGGCTATAAGTAGCTTAGTTGCAGTTGCATATCATGTGTTATTAGACGATATCTTATTTAACCCAGTTTATCATGTTTATTATTATTCCTGTAAACAAAACTGCTATTATCTCGCTATACATTGTTTTTTCTGCTATCTATTTTCAAAAGTTTCGTATTTGTGTGTTGTTACGGAGAGCTATGGACAAATTACATACAATTTCTGTTTCGAGTCTAACACAAAAACCTCCAGTCGAGGTTTCACTAGACTCTTAGACGTTTATTTACTTTTCATCTGTGTTACAAAGAGCACCTCCTGCTCCGCTATTAGAAATTATTTATAAATATAGAAATACAGAAAACAACAAAGAGATGTAAACATCTTATAGTGAAATTTGGATAAATTGTATTGTAATGTACCATCTGGTAATGCTTCTTAGGATTGCACCCTTTTTCTATTATTGTGTTATGGTATCTAATTTATATTTCAGTTTATCAAATTGTTGTTTCAGCTGGTTGTTTTTTAAGCTGTTTTTGTGCGGAATCTAAAGCGCCTAAACTTTGTTTTCTTCGCTTGCTTTTATTTTTATTTTCTGTTTCGAAAACTGTATATTGGTTGCTCTGATTTGCACTTTGATGAGTTCTCATTTTACGCTCTTGTTTTCAAGATGTCTATACTGTGAAGTGCACTGTGGAATACTATCTCCATTTCTTCAGTGCAGTGTTTGTAACTTAAAGCGACGAATCCTTTTGTTTTTTGACAATCTTTAGACTGAAGAGTGAAGTAAAATGCGGAAGGAAGCAATTTTAGCGTAACAGTTCTGTTTCCTAATTTAAATGGATTGGCTGATAAGAAAGTATTCAAGCGAGATTGGACTTTATCTCTTCAAGTGCAGGTTGCCTTTTGAGGGTGGAGTGTTTAAGCTGAACAATAACACCAGCTTTTGGATTTCATCTTGAGCTCGCCTTTGTTCTACGGCAGGTTTCTTGCCTAATTAATCATAGGAAGTTAAGGACAGCTAAAGTTGGCTGCCATTATCATGTTCTCTTCAGAGATTTTTCTTAGGACTTTTTGCATCAGGTTTTTGAAAACTTTGATTTGATTGTTATTGTCATCGGCGCATAAACGTTAGCAAAGACAAGGTCAGTTTCCTGCAACCCTGGCTTCCATGACTAAGTATCTTCCTTGTTTGTTATGAATCGAACCTTGATTGAGAGCACGATTCCTTTGCTTTGGTTTGAGCCGTGAATGTAAAGGACTTGTATTCCCCATTCGTTGCTCAATTGTTCTCAATCCCTTTTGTACTAAACGTTTCTGGCAGGAAAATAATATGCACGTTTTGTTGATGTAGCAATCGAAAAACAGTTCTTCTTTTGCTATCTTTGTTAAGGTCTGTCATGTTTAAGAGATAAATGAGCTTCATGACCTCGAGATTTCGATTCTTGCAGTTAGAGCTGCTAATGTTGTGTAACTATTGTGTTCTACATTATGACTTTTGTCTTCATTTAACTCTGATGGTTCCTGTATAGTGATAGCTCCTCACTCATTTTCGTTCAATTTTGGCTGATTGTTTGCATCACGGTGCCGATGCCACCGCAATTTTCAGTAAGAGGTAGCAATCTAAAGCGCTGCTTGATCTAAATGAAGCTAGTCGATATGTACTTGTATACTGACCTGCTAGATGCGCTCCACTTTTAACATCTAATACTAAATTACCATTTCTGAGCGTTGTTTTGCCACCGTGTTGGGTAAGTCTTGCGATTACGCGTTTCCGTAATTTGTAATTTGTTTGTGTTAAATCTTCAACAATTAAGCCTGACCTTGAGGCGTGAGTTTTTTTAAATTGGCCTTTACAGCCTCCATTGAGCAAGGACGGATCGAAGATCTTGACTGAGTATGGTACTGTTTGGAAAAAGTGTTTTCCTTCCATCCTCGGAACTCCGTGGATTCTAGTGATGTTCAATGTAGTTTCTTGACGGACATTCCGAGTTATTCAGTCTTGTTTCCAGTTCCTTTAATGGACATCCCATTTCTTGATAGATTATTGGAACTTCCTATCTACATCTTTTCTAAGCTCGCCGATCACAAAAGCAAACTCGACTTTGAGTTGGCATAGGCGATCTTACAAATTTCTGTTAGGGATTCACCTTCCGCGGCGTGTTTCGGGCTTCGGTGCTTGGACAACAAGATACCTTTTTCTCCGGGATTTTTACTTCTATTGTTCATGGCGGAATGTTTTGACATGAGATGAGCTTGTAAATAAATCTTCAGTTGGAATTGAAGTCTTCAGAAAACGAACTTACGGAACTTCAAAGCGCACGTACGCGTCCTTACCCGAGCATCATGAATATCCTACTCTCCGGCAACGAACTAGTTGACTACCAGAATACCCAGAACAACATATTCGAAACCAACAAGCATAATGTATTTCTGTTAGTTGAAACTTTCATTATTTTTTAATAAATATCTTGCTGTTCACTCTTTGTACTTCACATATATTTTTTTATAATGCTAAATCGGTATATGTTTCAATACAAAGCTTTACTTTTCAGAGCTAGATTTATAGTAAGTCTTAGTTTAGCTATATGCAAGAAAATGTCTTCAACTGAGCAAAACCGTTCCATTTATCAAGTAAATGTCGTGTTTGGTTAATTGCCTTTTTTCTTTCAGCATACTCAACAGCTGTGCAGCCTGCCGTCAAATTTATGTTGTATATGAAAAAGAGAACGCCAGACAGTCATGGATTAATAACATACATAGATAAAATAAGATATTAGACTTGTAAGAATTCTTCTTTATTCTTTCTGCAAAAGTGATTCACGCACGTAACCAAGGCCTGACACATACCTTGCAACACTGCTCGAAACACTGCACATACTAAGTGTTGCAGTTGGTACGTCACCCCCTAAACTTGTTGCATAACGTGTTGCAGACTTGAATCGAATTATGATTCCGAAATATTGCGCTCAATAATTTCAGAGAGCTGAAACAGGTACAATATTCACATTGCGTGCAATATTGCACTATGTGCATGTGGTGATGTTGTCTCATAGAAAACTATTAGTTTCTAACACTAGTAGCGAGAACAGCAGATTTCAAAGCCTGGTTTCAATTTGCTTTCAATTCAAAGTTGATTCTTAAAAGAAAAAAAATACCTACCAATTGATGCAATAAGCAAGAAGCCAATCCATTAATGCAAAGAACAATGTTTTTGATCAAAAGGTGTTAAAACGATAACATATTGTGTAGAATTTCCAAGCAATCGACCCTGTGATTAATTAGCTTCCAAAGATAGTTCAATTGTTGACTCCGCTACTGAAAGTTTAAGACACCTTTGAGTTTCACAATTTGTTAAAGAACGATCGTCGGCTGTTTAGCAGACTGTAGTGCTGAAAAAATGACGGATTGGATAGCAAACTTTAATCATTTCCATTGTATTTAATAATCCCCCAAACTGGCAATATAAAAACAGTTTGAAAGTTACCCAAACATTGTCAGGCGTCTACTGTTTTCTCATCGATTTTAGTTGGTCCGCTCAAGATGGAAAACAGTTTTATAATATCAGCAAATTTTACTTAAAGTTTTTAGGTTTTTTCATCGAAGTTCTCTTTAGCACATTCATGTGATTGTTTTGGCTGACGTCGAAAACCGTTTTTTTACTGAACAGTTTTTAGCTGTTTTAATATACATTTTTAACATTTCATGCTTAGTTTCAACTAAATTTGAGACTAACATTAATCTGAGACATTTTCAGATTGAAAAATCTGAGACCATCTATAATTGGTTTGGTACCGTGATAGACGAGTACTTCTTTCACAAAGTTCTGTGGCAAAGAAACGTGCGGTGAAAAGCTACCTTAGAAAATGATATGGGGCGAAACGAACACATCAAAATCATTAAAATCACAAATCTAGCTTCGGTCCATACCTTCAGCACTCGCTAGCATTTAATCCAACAGAAACCAACAGTCTGGATTTCCATTCAGGTTGTTGTTCCATTTGTGCCGGAAAGGTACCTCAACGCGATATATAACCGTTCGAGTTTTGCACGAGGGCTCGGTGAATTTTTCCGGTATTTATTTTCGTGTTGATTAAGCAGCTGTGTTACAAACAACTGCTCTAAATTGACAGTAATATTACCATTACGTGTAAGGCTAAGATAGCTGAGTAGATCAGCGGAAAACTATATTCGCCAAGTTGTGCAAGTAATTAGCGTGATTCTAAAGAAAGATTAATCGGAAAATATGCATCTTATCAGCTTCTTTGAGCAGAGTCCTTTAATTTTGCTTTTTTGCATGTAAAGGTTATCTGTAGAATGTTCCCATCGGAAAAAGTCTGGCAAAACGATTGGAGTTTATTTCATTTTTCGGCATTCATTTTTGCGTTGATTAAGCCAGTTTAAATGCTACCATTAGTTGTGAAAGAAAATTGGTATAGTTGTCATTTGACATTCAGAGGCAATAATGTAGCTCTGACAAAAGAACAAATTAATCAAGCTAGTTTAGTTGTGCAGACGTATTGCATTTTTGCAAGTGAAAGTAATAAAATTCTTCCAGTTGCAAAAAAATCCAACAAAAACGACTACAGTTTCTCACCTTTTTGAGCTACGTTGTGTTGTTGAGAACTGTGCGCTGGCAGACAAAGTTTAACAATAAGCGAACTCTCCTCTACATTATGCTTGGCAAGAAAATAAATAATATGCTTTTAAACTGATTAAAATAACTTGCTGTTTAATTGCCAAATACAATCGGAGCAGGTTCTTGACGAACGCCAGTGAACTAGTTGAACAAAGATGTTCAGTTGAATACATGTTTGTTTTTTCAAAAGAAAACAACACAATTTAGCCGAGGTGCCTTGTTCATAATATTTTGGAAAATTCAGCCTCGAGTTGTTCCGGAATTCTTCTTATTCTTGTACATAAAATTTGTGTTAAGAGTTGAAGAATTGATTTTTATTGATCTGAGCTAGATTGTTATTTTAAGAACAAAGTTCAATTAGAATGTTTTTACAAAAGCGCGTAGGTAGTTTGACAGACTTCTGTATAATGTCCATAAATTGATCGCCATGCTATACTATACATGTTTATTCAAGATGTAAAATAGATTGTGTAATTTCATATGCAAAATACGTAAGAAGGCAAAAAAATGTATCTTGAAAGGAAGTTATGAGTTTATCCCTATCGTATAGACTCCCAATAAAGAAAATAACCCACGCACAGCCCAAGAATACAAACAGAGGATGACAACAATACAAATTAAGCACCTAAATGACACCAAATGGATTTCAAAATTTTATTGCTGACCTTTGAAGCACTCAGTAGCCTAGCTCCAGTTTAAATTGACAGGCTCGTTTCGTTAAAATATTAGTCTAAATATAACTTACGGTCAAAACAAAGATATTTACATTCCCCCAACTTAGGCGATAAATCTTTCTCGGCAACATCACCAAAACTATGGATGACGTGCTAAACTCAATTAGGTACCTTCGATCTGTAAATAATTTTTAAGGATGCTACAAAGACGTTTCTTATTTTAAAAAAGCTTTCTGTTAGTTTTATTTGTTATATGTAGACCGATAGATAGATACCAGTAGACTAATGTTAAAGTAAGCTGCTTTTTCTGCGTTGGTGAGTAAGTTGAATATGGGTTTTGATCAAGGTTGATATGGCATGTTTTCGTCTGTAAGGTTTGGTGTAACGCCAACGTTTCAAGCGTTAGCCCTTCGTCAGATAGATAGATAGACAGACAGACAAAAGATAGATAGATAGATAGATAGATAGATAGATAGATAGATAGATAGATAGATAGATAGATAGATAGACAGACAGATA
>JAOBRH010236671.1:0-11684 GCA_027575125.1 Umimayanthus parasiticus | reverse complement strand
CTAGAGGTCCGTACGGCTACTTACGGACCTGCGACTGACCAATCACAGCACGCGAAATCAGTCAGCCATATAATAAATATACTTATTAACTGAGAGTGAGATACTTATACAGGAAATATCAAACTGAAGCCCAGTACATTGACCGAGTGATGGTGAAGTCGTTACGCTCACGGCTGATCGTTGATATTTCCCGTTAAGACCGAACGTTTAAAGGTTTAGTTTTTTTTTTTATTTTATGGCATTTTTTGCTAAAAATAGCAACATCAGTAAGAATAATGATAACAACAACTGTACGTCTTCAGAAAATGCGCAGAAACCTTTAGAAATGTTCGGGAAATCCTCGGCGTAGCTGCACGTAATTGTTACAAATGTGTTAAAAAAAAGTGTTCAGAAACTAAAAAGGTTTCTATAATTTCCAGAACTTCGGAAAGTATGGAAGACGATCTTGGAACCATTTTGCACGATCTGCGGAGATTTTCAGAAAATCTTCTGAAAACTTACTGATGTGATTTGAATCTTCACAATTATATCAAAGTATAACGGGGTTTTGTAATTACTTTTAGGTTGCCGTTTGTGGTAGGTCAACAACAATAATTCGTAATGCCATTGGGAAGTACGAGGGATTCCAGAACTATTAAGAACCAGTTTGAACGCGTGAAATAGCTTTGCGATATAACAGTATTATTTATACACTTGACGTGTCTTTACCCTCGCTTAAATTTAAAATTTGCCTTATAAATTCGCATCGGCTCGTTGTCATGACTATTTGTATCAGTAGAGATCTTTTATACTCTAACTGACTCGCTAGTAGAGTACAAATATGCGCGAGAGATGGACTGAACGAGTACAAATATTGGTTATTTTATGCAGTAGCAAACTAGTTTTACAGTCTTTACCCGAGCTTGGTATTCGAGGCTTTACATGCGCGTGCTTTCAGAGTCAAATATTTTAACAGTTTCCAAGTGATACTTGTATAATATATTTCATGTAGAGAAAAGTTGGATGTCGTTTCTCATGTCACACAGTTAAATGGTAGAATTGGTGGAAATTTGCATCATTCTTTGTCTGCGACTCGTAAAAATATCTAACCCTGTTACATCCTACTATCTCATAAGATGCACTTTTATGTGTATCCAGTTTTGTTCAAAATCCTTTTTGTTTTATCACAGGAGCAAGAAGAAAAGACAGAGAAGGCTATCGAAGAAGCTTTAACAGCGGCTCGTGACAAGTGGAGACAAGATACTGATGAGCAGGCAACAAGAGATTGGGTTAACGGACAGGAAAGAGAAAAGCAAAACGAATTTGAGACCCGTCTGACCAGTGCGATGGATCAAGCGAAGTCACGCTGGGAAAGGGAACATGCTGAAGGTGCGTTTCGTATACAGTTCATGCACTAATGCTGCTAACTCAGGTTACTTGTTTAATGGTCTTACTGCAATTAATTCCAATGTCAAACTATTTCCATTGCTTTCTCCTAGTTGTTATGCCAGGTCATAGTTGATAAAATAATATTGGTAATAATAATGATAATAATAATAATATTTATTATTATTATTGTTCTGCTTTTTATTATTCTTATTTTTATGACAATAATGATAATAATGATAATAATAATAAACTGTAGTTGAAAGGGTAAAACATTTTACGGTCATTGAATTATATTCTACATTATTTTAGATATAGAAAACGAGTCCCCTCGCTGTGTCGAGTTATAGAAGCTCTTGAGAATTTGTCAATACACGAGAGAAGTGTTGGGAAAGCATGTGATGTACTTCTCTCGTGTACTTACAAATTCCCACGTGCTTATATAACTCAACGTGACGCGCGGACTCGTTTTCTATTTCTAAACTATAATTATATATTTTTGTCATATGCCAAACACGTTATTTTCTTCTTTATTGCTTTGAAATGTCATGTAATATTTTGGTTGGTGGGCTACGTAAATGCTGTTTAGGCTAACTGATACAAAACTTTCACTTACAGATATAAAGATAGATATAATGGTTTCTGTTTTGTAGTCTTATGTAAGTTTTCGCGTTTGAAAAGAGGCATTAAAATCTACATTTAATTTTTTGTTTTAAACTGTTAAACTACATGTAGTTCGTGGACTGGATTAGAGAGGACAATGTAGTTAGAATATCTTGCTACGTCCTTTAAGAAAATAAAATTATTCAAATATAAAAACACATCACGCTGACTTGTACCATGGCCGCTACTATACGCGAAACAATGGACCAGTAAACCTAACAAAAACGTTTTCTGTGGTGAATGGGAGAGGTGGAAAACGGAGAGGTGGAGAACGGTTGCATCAAATCGACAATTTTAATTAAAATACTGGAAATATAGACACAAAATTGCTATTCTTAATTCCTTCAAGCAGTAAAAACAATGATAAAACATAGTATTGCAAAATGCAATGTTTGATCAGGAAAATAGAGCGATAGCGTTTTCGTAGCATAAATCAAAACAAAAAATGGGATTTAAGACGCATCATTTGATATTTGTTGTCTTCGTCTTTTTTTCCTATTTTTTCCTATACTTTTCATTAGTTTCTTCGACTTTCACAGTGCTCAAAAGTTAAACCAGGCACTCAAAAGACTAAAAATTCAAATACTCGGGCAAAAGTCTTTGTTGTGACGTTGCAAAGTTTCATTTTTTTTCGCCAAACTGGCCACATCAGTTGTACCCAGTCAGATTTTGTAGACACTGTACTGAGCGCACACGTTCGTGTCTTTTGATCGGTGGATTTATGTAGCAGTGAGTGCTTGTTGAGTAGTAGTTTATCTGTTTTCTTGTTTTCTAAGATCATTTCTGAATTTCTAGAATGTGGCTTTTTGCGGTCAGTTTGGAGGTAGTCTGTAAATATCAAGAGAACATAAGGGGACAGAGAGGGACACTGAGGGCGTTGGCCAGGATATGTCGATGCCACTAAAGTCTGTTTTCCGAGACGTCCGTACAAATTACAACGTCGATCTGAGCTTTTTAGTGAAAAGGCAAATTTCAATGGCGGATTTGTCGTGGGGAAACAAACATTTTTCGTGGGGACACAAGAGGACTCTCTTTTTCGTGGGTAAGCAAGAGGTCTCTGCTCGCAGGATACGCAAAGAACTAATAAATCATAATTTGTATTTGTTTGCGTGACCGCTCAGAGTTGACTATGGTTAGCTGTTTGTAAATGATGCAAAATTCAAGAAATACATATATTCACATTCAACAAAATATATTTGCACCCAGCAACTGTATATTTATGCAGCTTTAAGGAATTGTATTTATTTACCTTCAAGGAAATTATATACTTGTTAACTGTCAAGAAAATAAATTCATTCAAAGATCATATATTTATTCACAAACAGTATAATCATTCAAAGCAATTAGATTCGTTCGCGGAATTATATTCATTTCAAGGAACTTATCAGTTCATTCAAACAAATTATATTCATTAAAGGAAATATCTTCATTCAGGGAAAACATATTCATTCAGGGAAATTATATCCATTCAAGGAAATATATTCATTTAAGGAACATAGGCCATATGTTCATGCATTCAAGGAAACTATATTCATTCAAAACGTTGCGTTCGCAGAAACAGCAGAAATATTTATTCAAAAATTGTCCCCAGCCACTTTCTGATAATTATAAGCGGCTTTACAACCACTATCTCCTGAATAAAGTATAGCTACAACTCTCTTCAGTTGAAGAATGAAGAAATTGCTGATATGATCGAGGGTTCCGTATTATAATCACTGTCCGTGTCGCTTTTGCTACCATCGTGTGAAGAAATACCACTCGAATCGCTGCCCGCTTCCGACACTATATCTTCGCCAAAATCTGCTGTGCCCACCAGCAAGCCGTTTATATCCAAAGAAACTGTTGAGCATACTTCAAACTGTGAGTTCTTGCTCAAGATATACCATTTTCTTTCTTTTTGGAAGTAGCTTTCATCGATAAAACTTACCCCAACGCTCTCCGCTATTTACGCAGTAACCACATCAGATCGAGGTGAGTCTTAATGCGGATGTCTCGGAAAACATACTTCCGTTTGAGAGCTAATCTATAAATAACTTTAGTGGCTATGTCATATCACAAAGCGTGGACTGGGAGTGTCCCTCTCTGTTCCCGCATGTTCTCTTGGTAAATATTGAATGCGGGATTTGCGACATATATAATGATTAACAAATTCATACGCACGTTCAGTTTTTGTGGATGTTCAGAATTGTATCTGCGATATTTAAATTAGACATCTCACTGTTTCGTGTTGCATTGATGCTACTTGCATACCTAGGTTGTTAAACAATATGAAGATTCATGCATCTGTATTGTTGTCCGTTTGGTTAGGGATACAGTATTGTCTGATTTGAGAAGTATGTATGCAACTAGGCGAAGACCTTGATGCGGTTGTGTATGTCATCATAGGCTAATAAATGTTCAAGGTTTATTAAACAATTTTCGTATTTTGAGATAAAAGGTCTCACCTTTGTTCCCATTTTCCTAGTAAAATAAAATAGAATAAATGTGATCTGCTCAAATATGATAGCATCTGGGTTAAAATTCCTCTTGTTTATTGTTGACTTTACAATTTCTATAATACCTTAAGGTGTTCATAAAGCAGTTGAAGAGGCTCGGGTTGAGTGGGAGAAAAGCCACGCAGAATCATCAACCCAAGAAACTGAGCGGGCCATTGAGCTGGCTATGTCCCAGGCGAAAGCTGATTGGCTCAAACACGAAGAGGAGCTACGGCAGCGCGAAATAGAACAGGCGGTTGAAGTGGCAATCACCAATGCTGTTGCGGAGGCTAAACAGAAATGGGACAAGGAGATTCAACTGAAGGTAGAATTGCTAGTACAGTACATGGTAAAGTGAGAACGCCACATGTTAAGGGAATCAGCACAAGCGAGGGAATGGGTTACTGAAGTGGTTACCAAAAATAAAAAGAGGGCATAGTTTAACGGGCAAAGGTTTGTGCACAGGTGGAGAAAATACTAAAAGAAAGTGGAAGAAATTTATGGTTTGGGTGGGGCGGGTTGTACTAACGGAAAAGTGTCAGGGCTAGAGTGTGTAATGATAATAATAATAATAATAATGATAATAAACTTTTAAACTTTATATTATGAGGGTAACGCTTTACAGTATGTGAAAAAATACTGGAAGGGAGGGAGCCGTTAGTTAGGGAAGAAGAGCAAAAGGAGGTTAAAACTGGGATTGGGAGTGGCTGGATCCAGAAGAGTAGAAAAACTTATACACGATAAAGTGCAAAGCATTGCTGCTTGTGGGTTTGTGGACTTATTTAACAGTGTCTGAAATGCAATCCATTGTAACCAAATTTCTGAATCCAGATTTAAACTGGAGAACCAAAATTGGTCATAGAAAGTAATAGGAAATCACATCTTTCTTTCAGTGAAATAAATGACATCGTCAAATCATTTCAAACAGCTTCATGCTCCTTCAATTCGCGGGAAATGTTCAGATTTTTAGACCGTGTACTTTCTAGTTTCTTCCTGGAAAGTCCTGAAAAAGTCATGGAATTTTAGGAATAAAATATGTGTATGAACCCTCTTATTAGGAGATATCCAGTCAAACTCAGTTAATGAGAGAGAGAATGCTATGGAAGAAGGAAGAAGAGGAACAGCGAGAGAAATCAATTGAGACAGCAGTGGCCATCGCAGAAGTAAAATGGTTGGAGCAAGAACAGGTGAAGAGGAGACAAGCTGTTGACCAGGCTCTCGCCACTGTTAGAGAAACGTGGCAGCAGGAGAAGCAACGTGATATCGGTATACTATGTTGCATGTTATTGTTCTTTTTGCCTAGTGAAAGAGTTGTTTACAAAAGAGCTCTAATTTATTGAAATAATATGAACTCAAGTCGTATGCCTAATTACAATGAAACTTGACTGTTGCTGCATAACCATTTTGACTTGGTTAGAAATTTCTTAGCACGCAAATATTTTTGGAAAACCATGATATATTAATTTAACAAATAGAGCAGCTTTGACCGTGTTCTGTACGGTAAATAGAAGTGCAGGAAATGATGGGAGCCGAAAGAGGTGTAGGTAGAAACGTCAGCCAAATGTGAGTATGGGAATTAAGGTCAGGGCTGTTCTATTTGCTTCAAAATCTAATCGAGCTTGAAGGTATTGATACTTGTCTTTCGTTGACAGCATAAGCTTTGTTTCTAACAGAATTGGAGGTAACGACAACTTTGTTAAAAACAAAGCAATTGTTCCTATCATACTTGGTCATATTTTGTTTCTGACAAGCACAGCAACAGAGATGACGTTTGCATTTCAAACTATTTCAGGATACGCAGCTTTCTTCGAAACGTGTTGTTTTGGTTTTTTTTTTCAAAACGTGAGAATGATTGAAGGTGTGCAGTCGCACTCGCATGTCACAGGAAATGAGGCCCTGGACTTGTCAAATATTTTGATGACACCCTAACCGTGGACTGGCTTTTGGTTATTTCTTCAGAGCTGGCAGTAGAGAACATTACACGTGAGTTGGCAGCACTACACGAACGAGAAAGTAAGGTAGCAGTGGAAGCTGCTAGCAAAAAGTTAACATCTCAGATGAAAGAAGAAAATGAGAAAGCACTGAAGAAGGCTGTGGAACAGGCCAAGGTATTGTAGTGCTGTATCTGTACTGTGCTGTGTTGTGTTGTGTTGTGTTGTGTTGTGTAGTATTATGTTGTGTTGTGCAACAACAACAACAAGCAATTTTTTTATTGCACTATTAATATTAAACAAAAGATAACTATAATGTAAAGGTATGGGTGCTGGGACTCCAGAAGTAGCATAGAAATTAATCGAGTCTGGAGTCCCAACATATATCCATTAAAAGTTTGGTCAAAAGATAGTGGAGTAAAAGGAAAGAAAAAAGAGAAAGAAAACGGAAATGCATTTAATGTGGCTGTCAAAGATGATGCAAATACAAATAAAATGCTATTCATTTTCAAATGAACATATACTAAGGGTAGCTTTCAATAAGATTTGTTAGCAACTTTGTTTTAAACGATTTGCAAGATTGTATTGTTTTGTCTTTTAATTTAATTGAATTCCAGTACAATGGTCCCTTATATCTTAAACTAATTTGCCGTAATTAGTACATACAGAAGAAATATAATAAGATAATTTTGACGCAAATCTACTATTATAGTTATGCACTTTTTTAACTGAAACAAAAAAGTCTGAAAATACTAGCAAAATATTATTATGATGAAAATTAAACAAAAAAACCGCTGCAGAAACGCGAAGAAACATTAAGTAAGTAGAGGAAACTGGATCAAGTCCAAGAAAACATATTGTTCATATATTTGTTCTGTTTGGAAACCTATAGAATCCATGTAGTTTACTAAAACTCTGACAAGCACGAAATATATAGATATTGAGACATTCTAAACAGCACAGACGGAGCTTGACCAACATGGCCAGCTAAATTTCCGATGACCTTTGAAGTATATACTGGAGTTGCAGCCTAGTATGGTGTGGGCAAGCAATTCATGCTTCCCTGAGTTATTTTTTGATTAAGAGCGTGTCACCGGCACTTGCTCATTTAGAAATCACAAGAAAAGGCAGTTGTATTCTTAATGTAGTCTGAAGGCAGATTTGCGGGAACTTACTTGTACACAGGTTAATGAATGTACTAGCTGGGTAATGATATCTCGGAGAAATTATATTTGCAAATGAATGAGAACCCCGGTATGAACCATTGACATTACATGTGTGCTTAGACTGCTGTAACCACTGCCGGAGTGCGATGTTTTAAACTGCACTGTGTACATACCTATACGTGCATCAGGAAACGAAACCTTCAGTGAAAATGGTTTAATGTCTATTGTAATTACTCTTGTTTGTTGTCATTGATTTAATATCTAGTAATCTTTCTCTTGTGTACATTTGTGTTTTTTGTTTCACGTTGTGAAATATATTTGTTGTTTCCAGATGGAATGGCAGCATGATCGAGATGCTAACAACAACAAAACTGGCCACGTGGATGTGGAAAGCGTTAAGGAGGAGTTATGGAGCGAGTTTGAGCAATTCAAGGAGATGGAGATACAACAGGCCGTGGAGGAGGAGAGGAATCTCTGGAGAGAAGAGACTGAGCTCCAAAAGCAAGCTGCCATCAATGAGGCGATTCACTACCTTGAGGACCAGTATGCTAGGGGCTTGGAGGAGTTCAAACATAAGGAGCTCAGAGAAGCTCTCTCACAGGCCAGGCGTCAGTGGGAGGAGGAGGAAGACAAGGAGATGGAAGAACGTCTACAGGTAAATATCAAAGTCTTCAAATCGACATCATGGGTAGCAGGTGAGAACAGCATGAAAGCAATCCATATACATGTAGTCTCAGCAACATAAACTATATTTGGACACTTTTTATGAAACAACTAGAGAGTTCATTCCATTCTGTCGACGTTTTCATTACTTGCAACAATTTGTATTGGATATATTTCAAGCTTTTCAGCGAAATCATATCAGAATTTTCCCAATTTTACGAGCAGTATAGCTGTATCCAGTGTCCTGACTACAACTTTTTCAACACTTTTACTCCCTAAATGATCCTTTTTATTCTTAATTTTGTCGTTTTATATAAATGTATAACATAGCGTTTTTTGCTAAATAATTATTTTTTATCTTTCTCAAATCGTAAAGCGCACTGAGCCATTTTACGTAATGCATTCAATAATAAAGAAATGTATTGCTCTTGCGTTGTAGCTTTCCTATTCATCACTGACCTAACCTTGTTAGTTGCCAGGCAAGTTGTTTGCATCGTTTTGGTTGTTAAGTGCTTATTTGCCTGTTGCCATACTGCAAGAGACCTTCACCGAAATACCAAACCTGCAGTTTTGCAATTACAGAAACGAGTTGCTGCAGCACGAGAGGATTGGCAGAAAGACCAGACCCAGTTGACGCAGGCTGAGATTGACCGGGCACTCACGACAGCAAGAGAGGCCTGGGCAGCCAACCATCAAGACGAGTTAGAAGAACAGCTGATTAAGGCGACGGAGCGTGTGCGTAAGGATATGGAAGAAAGGATGGCAAATGAAAAGCAGCAGCTAGCTGAGTCAGTGAGAAAGTTAGCAGCAAAACAGTTTGAGAAAGAGAAGTTGCATTTTGAAAATGAGCTCCAGGAAAGCAAGGCAAGTGAATCCAGTCCGTCATAAAAGTCACTAAACCATGTACAGCATCCTGTTTTACGACAGAAATAGAATAAGGCCGGTGTTGTTGTTTTGTTTAAAGGTCAAACCGTGACGTTATGGCTGTATGGAGTTTTTCACTTAAAATTCAAAACGCTTATGCAAACCAGTTTTGATGCGCTTATCAACCAGTTTTACCGCATTGTTTTATTAGAAAGCAACGCTACAAATTCTGATTTTACAAGAACAAACAATACACAGTCATTAGCGGGTGCAAACCGGGATGTGATACAGACAATGGACACAGGCGCAAAACATACCATATCAACCTTCGTTAATCAAATACGTATTCAGCTTACTCGCCAATCCAGAAAAACAGTTGTTTTTTACAACTGACTAGTCTTCCAGACCTTTTGTAGTTTCTGGAGTGGCGAATTGATTTGGTTTAGATGTGGGGGCAAGAAAATAAGCACATACAATTTAACTAGTGGATGAGTTATTCCTTTTTAGGATGTCATGCAGTGGTGGGTGACGAATGTCTCCTTTTAATCACTTGTATTTCCGTGCTCGATCTGGAACATGTGTTCACTCCAATCAAGACAAGGCTGTTCATTGGCCATTGGGCAAATATCTTTCCATCGCTCATGGCATTATTACATGCAGTTAAAGTCATTGTTGGGCTCTACCTTATACAATGCACCAATTCCAACAAATGGTGCGGGAATCCCGCAGTGGCACAATCTGGTCATTGCCGTGCTGTACAATGTTATATCATAGAGCCTGTTATTTTAGTACTTTCTTAGTCGTATAGGTTTTGTCTTGGTTTCAGCGATAGCCAAATTAGTCTCACTTTCAATTCAGAAACTTGCCAGGAATGTTTGTAGCATACTGCACGAATTCTGTCTTTCCAAGTTAAGTGTTGCTCAGTATACTAGTAACACAAATGAATGCTGCAGGAACAGATTGCTCACCTTGAAAAAGACATCCAAAGTCTTGTACAGAGTACAGAGAAACAGGTTGAGGAGAGGTCGCAGAATGCCAGGGAACAGTTGGTGGCTGAGCATGATAGGAAGGTGGAACAGGCCGTAGAGGAGGCCAAGAAACAATGGGAAGAGGAACAAGAGGAAGAGAGGTGAGAGGCGGCCATGAATATGAATTTAAACAACCTGCCTGAAAAAACTTGTTCATCCTGTTTGGAATACGCTCTCAATGAAGAATTAGTTTTGGGTCCCTTGGCAAATTTTAAAACTTAGTCCAAACATACCACAGTAACACAGGTTCCAATTCATTGTCCACGAACGCAGTTACATTTACGTTATTTACATCCAACTCATGCATGCTTTTCTTTGACAAGGCGAGGGGGCTCAGAGGAGAAAATAGGGGATTTATTAGAAAGGGAGGCTTAAACGAGGATTTGCAGTAATTAACCACTTAAGTTAGTTTACAATGTAAGTTATTTTATTGTTAATACCGTCATTATTATAATTACTATTATAAATAGTAGTAGCATCATCGTCTTCCTTATTATTGTTGCTGTTGTGGTGATGATGATGGTAATGACGCTGGTACATTGCAAATCCGTACACTGTTATAATCAACTTACTGCAGTATTTTAAGTTTTTCTATTTTCTTGGTATAAAAGAAGTAAAGCATCCGTTTAAAAGAACCTATTAACCCTAGTTAGCATATGCAAACTGGGTGACCTTGGCATTACAAGCAATCTAATTGGTTTGGATAAAGGAAAATGTTTACCGTCCTGGACGTGGATAATCTGCGGAGTGATGCAACGGCTGGCGTAAACTCCCATTTTGCGGTAGTGATAGGAAAGGAAACCTTGCAAATGCTTGCATTTCTTGAATGTGTTGTCTTGTCACCGAGTTTGTATGCTCCGTATATCGGTGAATATTCTACCACTATTCATCTCCATTTCAGAGAACAATTGCCAATTATCCTTTCAATACATGTAAGAGGCATATCCGTATCACTTAGTTAGCAATGCGATATTAGTCAGTGACAACTTCAGCTGTGCATTTGACGTAAGAAGTAAATACCGTTTTTACATTTCCTTCAGCGATGTGTTTAGAATACTACTTATACTGGTGTGCTCAAGCAATATCCTAATTTTGGCTTTTAAAAGGCTCAGTTCACATTTTGAAGACACCAGCCCGATTGTGTTCCCCAGTAAGGATTGCCTCGTGAATACTCTCTAGTGCACATTAGAGTTGTTTATTTGAATAGTAGTACGAATATTGTTGGTGTACTGTAACTAGTTTTAAACACGTCGATACAGTCACCAAACCTGGTTCAAACTCTGGACACATAAAAATAATACTTCCGTTGTTAATCGACTACCCACTGGTACAGGATTCAACTGGAAGAGCAGTATCAACAGAAGATAAAACTGACTGTTGAAAGTGCTAGGAGGGGTTGGAACAAGGATCACGAGAAAGCGGTGAAGGTAAGGTACAATACTAAACAGGTGTGAGATGGGGATAATGGTGATGAGAGTGTTGAGAGGGAATGGAACAAGGATCACGAGAAAGCGGTGAAGGTATCGTACA